>QODF01000100.1:952532-975791 GCA_024372805.1 Oostethus manadensis | reverse complement strand
TGCCTTGAGATCATTGACAAGTTCCTCCCGAGTGGTTCTGGGCTGATTCCTCACCGTTCTCATTATCATTGAAACTCCACGAGGTGAGATCTTGCATGGAGCTCCAGACCGAGGGAGATTGGCAGTTAATTTATGTTTCTTCCATTTGCGAATAATTGCACCAACTGTTGTCACCAAATGGCGATGGTCTTGTAGCCCATTCCAGCCTTGTGTAGGTCCACAATCTTGTGCCGGACATCCTTGGAAAGCTCTTTGGTCTTGGCCATGGTTCAGGGTGTGGCATCTGGATTGATCGATTGCTTCTGTGGACAGGTCTCTTTTATACAAGTCAACGGGACTGGCACCAAGGAACCAGTGTAGCATAATACACTGTGGTTTAGGAAAAACTGACGATGCACTTCTATTGTATTAAAAACAGGCGGACACACATATGCAGTGAACATTCACACAGGAGCTGCTGTTGAGCTCAACTCACGCCAGTCACTCACAGTGCTCATGCGCTGATAAGCAAAGTCAACTTTAGAAAGCATTTTTATGCTTCACAATGTGTAATTTAGATCAAGAATATGTATAATGTGCTTACATATGCATTTAAAAAAATGATAAATAGCCTGTATTACTTATTAATTCATTAGGTGAGGGGCACAATGTTGGATGACTTCCCAGTAATCTCTCGTTTATCACGGCTAATTCGTTCCAGACCCTACCATGATATGTTAATTTCCATGAAGTTGAATTCCTTATTTATAAATGCAATGTTTTGGTAGTCCAAGTTTAAAGAATTTGATAACATTGTTAGAGCCCTCTTCTCATGAAGTAACACCCCTATAATCACCGTTACACTCCTTTTCCCCAACATTGTAGACATCATAAGAGAGTATGAACCATTTCGGACATAAGATAAAATATAGCCTTTTTTTGCTCCTCTTTTACTTCCAGTTTCTGTACAGTACTTCCTGCGGTGGTTATTGTCTCATCAGTGTAACATTACTGACACCTAGTGACCAGTTTAGAATACTACATATCATCTCAGTTCCTTTGAATGCGTCTTGTGAATGCCTTAGAATTTGTCTTTTACTTCATTTAGCCATTTTCATGCTTGGAAATGCATAATTTTGGTAAAATTGTGTTTAAATATGCATATTGAATATGCAAATCGGATATGCAAATTTTGAAAAATTTGCAACTTTTCGGTAATAAAAGGCTTTATCCAAACGCAAAATGATGATTTGTTGATCATCATTGATTTTTTCAGTTATTATTATGTTTTGGAGAAAATGTGAATGAATTTGTGAATTTTGAAGTGAAAAGTGCTCAAAATGTGACCAAAAAACAGCTGTGGCTGTAGGAAACCTCCTGATGTTTTTATGATTTTTTTACTCTTTTTTGTGTGTGGGCATAGGTGTGTGTTTGTGGGAGGGGGTTGTTGGGGGCACTGTCGATGTGTTCTTATAAAATATCATGACATTACTACTATCGGGAGAACCACAGTATAGAGGGGAGGGAGCCACCTGCTGTAGCCCAGCAAAGTGCACCGTGTTCGGACACACACTCTGAGCAGCCGAAGTGGCACCACGGAGGTCTCTGGCAAACCTTTTGCACTTTTGCAGCGATGGCGTTTCAGGTGGCTGATAAGGTGCATGCCCTGTGTGCTCGATGGGTTTTTTTTTCCCCTCTTTGCGGTACATTTGCTACAGCGTCCTTCAGGGGACGTTAGGACAGACCGTTAAAGTCACAGGCATCAGGAGATAAAAAAAGAGCGCTTGATTTACTCGCACGCACAGTACTTTACCACTACTACACCACTGGTACTGCTGTTGCTGTGTTGTACAATATTAACTTGAAAGTGTCAACATTGTACTTTCTCATGCACTTCAAATCATCATTATAGTTTAAAAATGGAGTTGATTGGTTGCTTAAAGAAGTAAATCGATCCTCTCTTTGTTTTGTCTTCCCCACAGAACTCCACAGTACATCATGCGGGAACCCCGGCGTCCCGCCCAAAGCCGTGCTGAGCGGCGGCGGACGCTTCGGCGTGGGGGACAGCGTACGCTACAGCTGCGTGTCCGGTTACGTTCTGGACGGGCACGCCACGCTCACCTGCATCCTCAATGCCGGGAACACGGCCGTGTGGGACTTCCCCGCTCCCATCTGTCGAGGTACAGACCGCTGAGCATGTTTGTGTGCCTGCATCGCTGGAAGGCTTCATCCAGATATTCCCAAATATTTGAGCAATATTTGAGGAATTTGTGGAGCAAGCCCTTCACAGGCAGTGCATGGTTTTGTCATTGTTTAAGCCGCCTGTGTGTGTGTGTGCTTGTTTGCTTAAGGTGTGTGTGTGTGTGTGTGGGCGAGACAGCCAAATAAGCATTTTGGTCTATTTTTGTCTTGTCGTTTTTCTACCCCTTTGATGTTTGTTTTTTTTTGCTGCAAAGCTGTTACAGTCTTGTATACATTCGTATAGTAAACCACATTCGCACTGATTTTAAACTGTTTTTAAGGGAACGGAGGTATCCCTCTCCGAATGTTATGAACTCCTGTTTTCACGGCTGGATTTGTATTGAGCAGATTAATGTGCCTGGAGGAGTTGGCGTCCCTCAAGGCCTTCTTTAAAGCGAGTTTAGACGGAATCAACAGCGGCCCTGCCATTTCGGACCATCCGCTTCAAAAGCAAGTTAGGTGCTGAACCGAGGTCTCGTGCAAAACGTCCATCACAGTAATTGGAACAGACTCATTTATGACGCTTAATTGGTTCCATTTTTTGCTAAGCAAAGTTCAATATCAACAGAATGTTAGTGTAGTTAGAAAAACTAGTTTGAACATTATAAGAGCCCTGTTGACATGACATAACACCCCTATAGTCACTCTTACACTCCTACCTATTCAACACTTGATGTCATTTGGATATTGTTTTTTGGGCATTGGCTTGATTTAGCCCAGAAATAGATGTTGAAATTTGGGTTGAGTTTAGTCCGACTGATTTGGTCGAAATATATCCTAACAATACACGCCTTCCAACCAAATGTATGCCATTTTTCATCTTAATATTATGACTTTACTTTCCTAATTATATTGATATGTCTATACTGACATATTGACATTTGAGAGGCTGAAATCATTTTTGAAAAAAAAAAACAATCAAAACAGTTGTCGATTAATTGGACAATCGATTAATCATTGGTTCATTGATTAATTGCTGCAGCTCCGGTACGTGTTATTCTCTAATGGCCGATTAAATCGTCCGGATGATAATGAGTCGTTTTTTCCCCCCTGTTTTGTACAAATAAACATTAACGGCGCAAATAAGCATTAAAGTACGCAACCGTTATTACTGTAGATATCTTCTATGCGTATGAAACATCCATGCTCTTTTTTGTACTTGCTGTCGAGTTCAAGCTTTTCTCCCACAAGCAACGTCGCCGATCCCTGCTTGCAACTCCCTCTTGATCATACCAGGCCACCCCCGCTGCCGCTGCAGCCGGGCCTCTCCCACGATGCAGCCCGCCATCACGACACCACGAATGTTGCTATGGAAGCACCGTGACTCCTTGCAGCAGCTTGCCTGATATCAACGGCGGGTGATTGACGGCCGCGGTGTCTGTCGCCGTGAATGGAAGCAATTAATCGACTTCATCCGGGGGTCGGCGTGTTGCCCGTCGTTTTAAGAGGCCAGCGTGAATGGGTCTCACGACGCGATTGTCTGGTAGAGAACGTCCTTAGTGGTGCCTCCCCGTGAGCGTTTTGATTGTGAATGAAAACGCTTCGCTGTCATCGTCGCCTGTCACTTTTCATCATAGTCTAACGAGCTTGTGTTTCCTTGTCCTTTTCGATTGGGAAACTTGGCAGAGAGGCGCAGCATGGGCCCGAAAAAAGAACAAGAGGACACCTAACATGTTTCCCGTACTGAATCTATTGTGGGTTTTTTTTTCCAAAATATATTAATAACCAAACCGATAGGTATAAAAATGTCTTACATGAAGTAAAATACAAATTCTAAGGCATTCAGAATATGCATTCAGGGGAGACTCTCCCAACGTGTCAGTCTATGTTATGTCTTATTTGTGGTTGATATTCTCCTATTATGTCTAAACATTGGGGTAATACGAGTGTAAAGGCGGTTATTTCATGACTAGAGGGCTCTAATAATGTTAAAAATTGATTTAGAAGGTCATAAACAAGTTTCCTTAAACTTTGACTGCCAATTATTAGTAAAATATTATTAGTTTTAAAAAAGCCCATTTTACATATACTTGGCCAAAAGAAAAATTGCTAGCATGGTACTTGGAGAGAGGCTGTTTATTATTTAGTGTATAACAGAATATCTTTTTTTACTTGAGTAATGATTTGGACTGCATGAGAAAGTGGAAAGGAAAACGCTGTTTGACATTTTCAAGTATATTATGTATTCAGTGCTGTCTCATTTATAGCAGTTAATTGATGTTAATAAACGGTATATTTTTTGTAGTTTTTGCAGAGCCACAGTTGCTCGTTCAAGTTGACCTCTCTAGCACAATTGAAGTCTCAGGGGTTCCCTAAACCCCCAAAACAAACAAAAACATCCCTTGTTTGTGTCCCAGTGTCAGTTCAACTTGTCCTTTCCTAGAATGAAGTTCACGGATGAAGTTGATGGGAATCATGATGCATGTTGGTCTGGAGGGAATGGGCTTGGAGAGGAACGAAAAATATCGTGGGTAGTGGTTCCTCTCGGGGCAAAGAGTCATCATTCGGCGTATGCTAACTCTTCATTGAAACAGGAGTTCAGAACAATGATGACCAAACTCGACAGCTACGTTCGTGAGTACAGCTAGGGGGCAATCTTTTATTTTGAAACCACTAATTTGGGGTTGAAATGACTTTGCATCACCACTGAAATGAGCTTTTTTGTTGCTGGGTTTGCCGACGGAAAACCTGATAAAATTTAAAGCGGTCACAGTAAACTGAGAATTTTGAGGGCGGAGCCAATACAAGAAAATATTGACCAATGAACTCGCAGGATGATTGATGACATCATTAAGCTGGCCAGGCGTCCCAATTGGTGGAGTGTGAAAAAAGCATGTGCACAATGAGGTGCTTAAAATGACCAAAACACTCAAAGTATTACATGTTCGTGATTAATCACATTTTGTCCATAGTTAACTCAGTTAGTTAATAGTCATAGTTTACATTTAGTTGAGTTAGATTTTAAATATAGGTCAGTTTTCACTATGAGGTAAAAGTTTCCATGCTTCCCACGAGTTTTGGCATGTTACCATTTCCCGAAATGTACGCCTTCGACTTCAGAGGTTCCGCGGTACAACCATGTGTGCGCTTTTGTGGCTAACAGGAAGTTCATCAAGTCTAATATGGTATCGCAGATGTCTTGCAGAAGCAATGTCTCACTCTTTAATTTCTCGCCATCGATTTATTGAGCACAAACCAGCCGGGCCGGTCCAAAAGGAATTTGCACGTAGAAGCAATAAAGGACTTTATGGAGTTGCATGAAAATTGTGCGGCGTGGGAGACGACCTCCAAGGGAATGGACGCGTCATTCCAGAAAGCAGAGGTAGTGATGGAATGTGGGCTGGGAGGAAAAGCCACTCATCATTGCAGGATTAGGAATGTCTCTGTCATTCTGTCAGCCAGGCTAACAGGGGCTAAGCTACCACCATCAGCACAGGGCGGCAGGATGAAGACCTACGGCTTTTTTTTGGTTTTGTTCTTGTCATACAATAAATTGTAGTTGTGACAAGGCCAGGACCCAGAAAATACATTTTATCCCTAGGATTTTTTTTTTTATGTCCACAGAATACAGGTCACGGTTTTGTTTGGATTGTGTTCGAACAATACTTGAGATGTAAACATTTGCCAAAAAATGTTGTCTTTTTTTTTCCCACACGCCAAAGTGATCAATACGGTTGTAAGACGTTATTATTATTATAACTTGGATGCAACATATATTGCATGCATACTGGAAGATGCCTTACGGGCTGCACTGCGGTTGTCCGCCACCATGTAATTCTGTTTTTTTTCCACTTCTGTTGCGTGTTTACGGCATTTTTTCTTACATCGGTGCAGATCCACTAAAAAAAGCATGCTCTTTAAAATGTTGTCATTAATTTATTTATTTGGACCAGCTTTAAAATCCAACTTTGGGTCCAATTTCAAATTCTTCTCAGACTTTTTGCCGACGTTTACCGCCACGCTTGGCCGGCATTCATTCAAGACATTTTTAAAAAGCTTGCGGTTTAGCGTCGCTCATCCGTCTACCAGAGGAGAACCAACCCACGCAGATAGATGGAAAATAGCAAATAAGATGGTCATGTTATTGATGTATATATTTTTGATTTTATATATTCAAATGTTTTTTTATTTTGGTTTATTTTGTATTTTATTGTATTATTTTTTCATTTTGAGGTGTCATTCACACAGCAGAGTGTGAATGTGAATTTAATCGGAATAATATTTTTAAATGAACAATTTCATGTTTGTAATGATTTCTAATATTCAATAATGTATGTAGGATAGATAAATTATAAAATAGAAATTTCTCATAATTTGATAGTGATTATTTTTTTGTGATTTTGCTGATTGTTTAAGGGTTATTTGGCATAAAAAACAATGTCATTTTAATCTGCCTAATGAGAGTGCATTATTTTACTGTACAAAATCCCACTAAATTGTTTCTATTTGACACCACAGTCCCCTTCATATGTAGCCTAGTAGGTTAGGAATGACATATTTCGACACGCTCCCATATTTGTTTCACATTATAATAATCCCCCAATTAACAGGAGTCTTTGGAACGGCTCGTGACCCACTAATTCCTGCCAACGCCGCACATAAATGCCGGCGAGCTAATGTGTGTCTTACAGACAGGAAGCGTGTCTACAGTGTGCGTGTTGCATTTAGCAGCACTTTCTGGCTGCCGTCGGATTGTTGTTTGTTGCACTGCAGCTGAGTTTACTGGCGTGCGCTCACGTATTTTTGTCGCATTAGCAGGCGGCAGAAAAGGCGAACCGGAGTGGAGGTGGGAAGGAGGGGAAGCAAGCAGGGGGCTGTTGTAGTAAGTGTAATAATGCACGGAAAATTATAGGGGACGGTGGGTAAAGCCAACGGAAATGAATGGCTATTTTCGCCGTGGACGTGAGCAGGCGGAGGCTGCAGCTTGACGGCGTGTCGCCGTGTGCTCACCGCGGCGTTTTCAATATAGGTGGAGCTGGAACTGGGGCGCTATTGTTTGTTCTGCCGCCGTTTGACACAAATACAGACGGGTTGCAAAATACGATCTCACGTGTTAACAAATCTCATTACGCTGCAGTCTGGCTTATTGGTTGGTACCGATAACAACTTTGCCTATTTATGTTTTCAGCTTTACCTGCTTGCAGTTCTAGCCCTTTTTTGCCCTTTAGTTTGAACCCTAATCAACTTGTATTGTTTGTAATTATGTTCTACATTTCCGAAAGGGATTTGCTGTAAATCAGCTTCTTGATGAGTGTGAAGTGTGAAGGGGTCTTTATAGCTTCTTTGATTGTATATGTGACCACCACTGTCCTCACAGTAACATATCGCTGTGAAAAGATGTTTATATAACATGTATAATGCTTTGCAGCCTCCTTGCTATTGTGGGGTAGTGTTTCGAAGACGTTATGGAAACACGACATGACTTGCGCCAACTTTGATGTGGTGATCCTTCTTTTTTGCCTGTGTATCGGCAGAGTAGTATCCATCTGTCTCTCTTTTTCTTGCTTTGTCCATTGTTGTCTTAAACCTACCTCTTTAGGAACATCGTTGTCTAAAATGTACCTCTTTTGGAACATTGTTCTCTTAAATCCACCTCTTTTGGCACACTGTTGTCTTAAATCTACTTCTTTTTGAACACTGTTGTCTTAAATCCACCTCTTTTGGCACACTGTTGTCTTAAATCCACCTCTTTTGGAACACTGTTGTCTTAAATCCACCTCTTTTTGAACACTGTTGTCTTAAATCCACCTCTTTTTGAACACTGTTGTCTTAAATCGACCTCTTTTGGAACACTGTTGTCTTAAACTGACCTCTGTTGGAAAAGAAAACAAACATACAGTATCATTAGATATTGTTAACATCCAGCGGCAGCACGACATTTTGGCATAACTATTATTTTGATTTAAAAAAAATATATATATAGCAAACCAAGTCAAGTTTTGCTAATTTACTGTTTGTTTTCAAAAATGGAGCAATGTAGAACACAATTACCAACCATGCCATCCTAGTTTCTACAAAAAAAAAAAAATTCTCTCATAAAAGTTCCACCCAGGCACGAGGTAGTTTTCAAATATTCCATGCACTTTTCAGGTTTTTCTGCTTCCATGGACCATTTATTAAAAACCTGCCCCTAGTCCTATAGCATCAGTGCCAACATCTACCAGTCCTTCAGACGTCACCAGCCTGATTTGAATAATGACCCAGAACTGTTTATCACTTGGAATTCCATCCATTATTGTAGTAAAGGAGACGCCCAGAAAGTATGGCGGTACTAATCTTTTCATGTTCTGACGGCCTTCGGAAGATTAGGACAAGATGTCACCGCATTGCGTCATGATGGCCGCTAACTGAAGTTAAGAGCCTTTGAACACGTCGCTCCTTCCTGTCTTCCGAAAATAGAACTCGTTCACACCTACGCTTTCTTTCTTAAAAGCTAAATTATCTTTTTATCCACTATTGTGGCATTTTTTAAGGTAACAAAAAACAAACAAAAAAAAACAGGCAGCAGGTTGTGAGCTTGTGTTTGATGAACAGGTAGTGTGAAAGAAATCCGCTCATTAGCCCCCCGCTGCCATGGCAACCGCATCCGACTTTACAGAGCAGCTGGCCTTTATGCTACTAAATAAAATGGCTAATGAGTAGCATTGGAGTCCTGGATCAAGCTCCATTTTTATACTTGGATTCGCAGTGATGTGATGCTGAAGGGATTCTAACGAGCGTATTGCAACAAATCTGACATATTTGCACGGGAGCTGAATCTTTACCGAACACACATTCAGTTTGTGGTGTTGAATCCTGCTCATTTGAGTGGTGCTTTCTTCGTTTATGCGCAGCATACTTACACAGTTGTGTAATAACGTCACCTAACAAGCATGAATAAAAACACAAAGTCCATAGGTATGAAGTGCAAACTGCTAATGTTTAGGGATGGAAAGAACAATTTCAGTAACAGTGTCCCGACTGGTCACGTTTCAAGGTACAGTGGTATGGAAAAGTGTTTGCCCCGTCCCTGATTTCTTATTTTTGGCACACCTTAAATATTTGAGCTCATCAAGCGAGTCAATAATAATACAACTGAACACAAAATCCAGGCTTTAAATGAAACGTTTATTATTAAGGGAGAAAAGTCCTTTTTAAAGCTTTGGGACTCCAGCAAACCACAATAAGAGCCATTATCCACAAATGGCAAAAACATCAAACAGTGGAGAACCTTCCCAGGAGTGACTGGCCAACCAAAATGACCCCAAGAGCACGGTGTCGACACCAAGAGGTCACAAAAGACCCCACAACAACATCCAAAAGAACCGCAGGCCCCACTTGCCTCAGTTAAGGTCAGTGTTCATGACTCCACCTTAAGGGTAAAAACAGCCTGCATGGCAGACTTCCAAGACTAAAACCACTGCTGAACAAAAAGAACATTAAGGCTTGTCTCAGTTTTGCCAGAAAACATCTTGATGAGCCCCAAGAGCCTTGGGAAAATATAAAAGTAAAAGAACATCAAACGTAAAATACAGTGGTGGTAGTGTGATGGTATGGGGCTGTTTTGTTGCTTTTGAACTGGAAGACTTGAATTCTGCATGAATTCTGCTGTCTGCCAAAGAAACCCTGAAAGAGAATGTCCGGCTGTTTGGATTTTAGATTTTGTTATGTTATACATCACACATACAACAAAACACATCACATGTTACCACAGCACCAACATACAGTATAATCAACATGACAACAACAGCACTAGTGGGCAGGACAGACGGCTGAGCACTATTCAGGGCGGCTATGGCTGCAGGGATCAGACTTTTCCCAAGATGGGTCCCCCTCTAACTTAATTGCTCTATGTAGTCGCCCTGAAGGTAGTTGGACCTTCAGACCTCAAGCTGAAATCAACTTGGGTTCTTTGGTGGAACAATAATCCAAAACACCCCAGCTAGTCTGCCACTGAATAGCCCGAGAAAAACAAACTGAAGACTTTGGAGTGGCCTAGTCAAAATCCTGACCTGAATCCTGGACAAGTGTAGTAGAGGCTAATATCCCATTTAGAAGTTATGCAGACACAAGTACTACAGCTTCTGTTTGGACTACTCAGACGGCTAAATGTCCACAATCACCAACATGTTTGAAAAGGCCGCACTCAATGAAGAGATAGCCTCAAGCTAAATGGGTAGTTTGCTTTAAGACAACAAAGAGCAGCAATGAAAGAGAGACTGACAAAGTGTGTGATGAAGGAATTATCAGGCTGTTCAACAGTGATGCTTCTCAAGATGACTTGAGTGGATTTAGTTACCAAGAGGAAAAACGGCAATTAATTACTTTGTTTGGTAGACTACTGCTTAACTAGTTATATTACACTCACTGTTCAGCACTGTTTAACTATCCAAGTGACAATAAATGTTCCGGACTGTTTAACTAGCCATATTACACTCACTGTTTGACGCTGTTTAACCAGCCATCTTACACTTATCGTTTCGGACTGTTTAACTAGCCAAGTGACAATCACTGTTCCGGACTGTTTAACTAGCCATATTACACTTATTGTTCCGGACTGTTTAACTAGCCATATTGCACTCACTGTTTGGTGCTGTTTAACTAGCCATATTACACTTATTGTTAACTAGCCATGTTACAAAACACTCGGCAATGTTGGAAAAAAAAAATAGTTAAAAATATTTTTGTGTGTAACATTGTTTTGTGTTTTAAGTGTCCCATGTTACAACGTGGACACCTGTAACTTATAGACAGGGGCGCCTACATATATATATATATATATATATATGTACGCTTTTTTTTTTTTATTAGTGGGTGCAGCTGTCATACTGTTGTGCTCTGTAGTCCGGAAAATACAGCAATTTTCCCGCACTATTTTGTAAAAGCTATTTCTTATGGAAGCTTTTGTCTCATTGTGTTCATCTCGACAGATAACGCCGTTGTTCAGCGGATTCTTACATAAGATCAAATCGAGCCGGCTTGCTGCCTTTTACAAAAAATATTCGTTATTGGGAAAATCTTGGAGATGATGCGGCAATGACGCAACCACTAGGAGGCCTGGTTGCAGCTGCTATGACACGCCGCAATGCATGAATCATCATGGAAGCACTTTATATCTGTTTGGGAATATCTCTCAGCCTTCACACGCAATTTGTGAGACAACTAAGGATATTTTTCCACGTCAATTTTCCGGAACATGCTGCACATGGTGGTGTATAATGTGCAGGCTTGGCTCCTACGTGGTCCTTCAGGTGTAATGATTACATTGCTAATGGTTCCCCATGGATGTCAAGCTCTGCTGATCCAAGCAGCGGAAGAGACACACACACACAGGTCGGTAGATAATCCTGCAAAAGGAAAAAAAAACTCAATAAATAGGAGCTAATTCTGCTGTCATAGCGTCTAATTTGAAGGTTGACTACTCATAATGCATATCCGTCCACTTGCTTCGTTGTTCTCTTTGCAAATAGTTGAATTTATGGATCAGCGAGAATCCATTTATCGCACCAATTTTGATGTTTGGAAGTACATTATTCACACTAATCACACCCTCTTCCTCCCCTCCCAGTCGCCTCCGTCTCCCACCTCCCACAGATCAATGTAGTGTCTTGTAGTGACACTTGAAGTGGTCTTATCTCTCCCCTGCAGACCTGCTCACTGCTTACAACTACTCCAGAAACACACACACGCTCCACTTCGACACTTCTCAGCATATTTTATTTCTCAGCTCATCCCCTCTAATGTCCTCTCCTCTCCTAACCCGGAGGCTGATGGCGGATGCGGACTTAATGTTGCTTAGCAGCGACTGTTTTTGTGCTTCCTCTACATCCTTACGGCCCGTGATTATGTGAGAGCAGGACAGTGCAGCCACCAAAGTGGGGCACTTTGGACTCATTCCGATCCTCGTCATTATTGGTACACAGTTAGCATGAGGTGTCAATGCACAATGCACATAAAGGGACACGCCTAGTTCAACTTCATCCATCTAAAATGTGTTGTGACCGTAACAGCCTGATACCATGTAGTACTTACACTATTTTGGTCATTTTTAACATTACATCTGCATAGAGAGCACTTTGCACTCAGTTTGCATAGCAAACTGCGAGAACCTCCACCGATGACTACTTTTGGATAAATGAGGATCCAGAACCTTATCTTTTTGAGCCTGAATATACAGAGGATGAGCTACAGGTTTTCAAAGCTAAACCTGCAAGAAGAGGGTCTGTCTGCCAAGCTATGCAGACAGAAATGTAGTGTTTCTGCTGCACTGAGTGGGATACTTTGGGATGTGAAATGGTAAAAATGTCCAACCTAATTTACTAAAGTGCATTCATTAAAAGCAAAAAGAAGGAATTAGGGATACTGTGATCAATTAGCATTGGCCAATATCTGTAAAAAAGTGTGATCAGCATATGCCGATAAATGACTTTCAAAGCCGATCACAAAAACCCTACGTGCGTGCTCCACCTAGCTTATCTCATCTTCAGACTCCAAACGTGACTTTATTGCCATATTTATTTATTTAAACAAACAAGCCATGCGGTTAGTTTGGAGCTCGCTTTTGTCCCGTGGGGAAGTGCATAGCACGTTCATGGGGCACGTACTAACTTTTTCAAGTGTCACTGAACAATTTTGCTCTCTTGTTGCCATGATGCTAATGACGTCTTGCCCTCCAAACATGATGACAATTAAATCTGTGTATTTGTGTATTTGTGTTACTCCAAAACATGTATCACATTAAATTCATGTTTGTGATCAAAAAGTACAAAAATCTTCTACAACAATAAAGGCAAAATACTAAAGGTATGAAGTATTTATCACAAAGACACTGACGGATGATCCGTGTTGGCAGCATAATTGCCAATTTTTAATCTCACTGAGGTTTATTCCTGATGGGAGCATTTTTAATGTAAACACAACAATTGAGATTTAAATACTAAAATGTGATTATTTTCCTCATGACCTGAAGCGGAACAAGCGATACTTTATTTTAATGTGCAAAATTATTTTTCTTTTGTTTGCTGTGTCACACTTTTGGCATGGAATGACCCGCAAACAATTCATTCATTCATTTTCTATACCGCTTATCTTCATTAGGGGGTATGCTGGAGCCTATCCCAGCTGACACTGGGCGGGGTACACCCTGGACTGGTCGTACGCCTTTATTTAATTACTTCAGGATGCATTGTCCAAAAAAATACAATTTTGAGCAAATAAAAATGTGGTGCATTTTTGTAAATTTGTAATTATAATGACATTTTTTTAACTAAAAGTGTGTGTGAAAGATTTTAGCACATACTTTTGGACAAAATTGTTTCATGTTTAAGTCGCATTTTAGTCTTTTCTATGTGACTACATAATGACAGAAAGTACACATTTTTCAAAATGTGAAAACAAGTAAAAAATAATGATTTGCACTTATTATTATTTTACTAAAAGTCACTCAAACCAGACTAAAACCACTTGAGTTTTGTCGGCTAAATCTGGACTAAAACTATCACATACAGAAATGATGCCGTAAAAATGTGCACTTTATGTCATCATTATTGGAAATTGGATGCGGGGGAGAAAAAGCTGAAAAAGCGGCTGAAAGTGATGCAGAATATCTTGCGTTAGACGTGCAGCATCTTTTTGTGCCGACGGGCTACGCAAGCGAACGCATCGTTGTTGTCAGGAGCGATCGCGTCATCGCGTCACTTGTGAGCCCGGCGTTTTTTTTTTCCGATCAAACCAAACTTTATTTAGTCGCGCCTCTGTTTGCAAGCCCGCCTCGACTCCACGCCATCTTTGTCTGGCAGCCACCCGGCTTATGTCAGGTGCGCTTTACTTAACTTTAATGTGATTGGATTAAAAATGTGTGTTTACCGCGATGGCTCTTCTTCTCCTGGGATGCTGACACGACAACACACACACACACACACATTCTCTCACAGTCGCACATTTTCCTTCACGCCCGAACACACAAAATCACTCACACGCGGTCGTATGGTAGCGCTGCCGCAGTCAGCAGGGACTCATTTAGCCGCTAAATGATTCAGGATCTTCACTCTCTTTGTGCGTGTGTGCTGTGTACGGAAAATGTCCCACAACAACACCTTCCTGTAATAAAAAAATGATATCATAAATATAATGCATGTATAAGGTGCACCTGGCCAATCGAACAAGGTCCAATACAAGTGTTGCCTCAAAAAAGTGAGCTTTTATGACGATACCAGTGCTCCATTCGGACTCAAAGTGTTGGTGGTTTGTGTTCTGGCCTTCCTGTGTAGCAAAGATGTCACTAAAATATTAAAAAAGAACCTTTCTGGGCCATTTGGAGCATTTTTAAATGGCTGCCGTAGTGAGGATATTCAAAGTGCAGTACCTGTGCAAAGAGTCACTTTGCAGTCGACAAACCAGCACTTTCCTGTCGTGGAAATTCATTCATTCATTCATTTTCTGTACCGCTTATCCTCATTAGGGTCACGGGGATGCTGGAGCCTATCCCAGCTGGCTTTGGGCGAGAGGCGGGGTACACCCTGGACTGGTCGCCAGTCAATCGCAGGGCACATAAAGACAAACAAAGACATACAACCAGTCACACTCACATTTACACTCTAATGGACAATTTAGAGCAGCCAATTAACCTAACATGCATGTTTTTGGAATGTGGGAGGAAACCGGAGTACCCGGAGAAAACCCACACACGCACGGGGAGAACATGCAAACTCCACACAGAGATGCCCAACGGAGATTTGAACCCTGGTCTTCCAGATCTCCTGACTGTGTGGCCAATGTGCTAACCACTCAGCCACCGTGGAAATGATAATTGTAATAAGAAAACGAGGTTAGGCAACGGAAAAAGAAAACCATTCGTTCAACGTGTTTGTTATTGTGGTTGTAGTTGGCATTCTGCTCGTCTCGTGCGGCCGCCAAAATATTAGAAACGCCGGCGACAAAGCGCACCCACCTGCGTTTGCGCCTTTTCGGGTGTGCTGATTGACGGCTCGCTCCCGGGTCGTCATGGTGATGATGACGGATGTGTGTTGTGTTGGGTGGGGGTGCCGCTGAGACCGCCGTCGTGGCAGCGCTTCCGTCTGCATGCGCAATGAGCCTTCCGCATAAAGCGGCAACAGACAGACGGGGACGGAGACGCGGTGCGACGCCAGCGGGACACGTGAGAGGGGAAACGCCACGAAGTGGGACGCGCCACGTGCGAGGCGCGTGCTGCATTGTCGACTCTTTTCCACAACTCTTTTTAAACAGCGGAAGCCGGACCACCCGCGGTTTCCCAGACTTTGAACATCGGCATTGAAGCACTAATGAGCTAATACATTTTTATGAAGGTGTAAGTCATGGATTTGGACTTAAAACACAGCAAGGAAAGCAGAACAAGTGTTGGATTTGTAGTTGTCCAGTCATTTTTGGATTGTTTATTGTTACTTCCCAGTTTTATTTGAGCGCCGTCCAGTTTTTGTGTTTCTGGGAGTAATTTACCCAAAGTCGGGATCTCTACCTTCCATGTTGATTAAGTTATGGCCTTTTGTTTTCCTTGTAGGTTCAACATCATTGAACGTCTTAGTGCTGGACCGTGGAGGAAATCATTGAAATTTGGGTTGACTTTGTACGAAGGTGAAAATCAAGGACTTAAAACACAGCAAGGAAGCTGGAAATTTCTTTTTGGATTCGGATTTGTAGTCGTCCAGTCATGTTTTGTTTTGGTTTTTGTTTAATTCCCAGTTTTTTTTTTGTTTTTTTTATGGATCATCGTCCCAGTTTTTGTGTTTCATCCAACACTAATTAAAGTCGGGAATTTCCATCTTCCATTCTGATAAATTCATGACGTTTTGTTTTCCTTGATGAGTCAACGCCATTCAAAAAAAAACGTTCAAACAGAGACATGGTCTCTCCTGAGTTTAGTAGGAAAAAACAAAACAACAACAGTACTTCACCAAAATTACTTTTGGCGAAGAGGTTAGTCTTGGACTATGGAAGAGTTTTGGTTGTAAACGATGGACTTATATTTAATATCACGTCAGGTAAATCGGAAAAGACACCGGATTCACAATCGTCCAGTCATATTTGTTGTGTTTTTTGGATCACCGTGCGGTTTTGTGTGTTTCTAACAATAATAAAGTCGGTATTTCTATCTTCCATTGTGATTCATTCAATACCATACATTTGTGGCCAAGGTACGACGTTATGTTGCCTTCTCATGAATTCCTTGATGAATGAAAGGGGTTTGCCGCCAGTACTGGTAGCCGTAGTGGTGGTGGTAGTATTGGTGGTGTGCAGAGGTCGGTTCTGTGGTTGAAGCGTTTCCCTATTCAGTACAAAGAAGTAGTTTAGAGAGTGTTGACATGAATGGCGAGCCGTGCGGCCACCCTTTGATTTGCGAAGGATTTGCAGAAATGTTTAAACGCACCATGAACAACGCATCAACCCAAGTGTCCACTCGCGCGACGTATTTTGCTCTCCTGCGGGGCGATGAATATTTTAAGTACACATGTTGTGAATATTAGAAGGGCGAGTTGCATTCCTGCGCCCCGGCGGCCCACTTTAGCAGCATCAATAATTCAAACGCAGGCGTGCGGGCCGGGCCAACACACACCAGCGTACGAGCATTAACTCAAAACACGGGTTGCCTGCGCAAGGAAAGTTGCTGCGAATGTTGCGTGAAAATGAGATGTTTTACGCGTGATTGCACTAAATGGAGGCCGTTTGAAATGAAAACAAAAATGAGTGCGATCAGCCTTTCCGTCATGCCTCGGGCGGAGGTGATGGTGGCAAGCAGAGAAGTTACAAGTGGGAGGAAAATGAGACGCAGTACCTCCGCTAAACACTGTGTTACATTGTTTTCCTTGTTAGCTCAGTATTAAATTTTATTTTAGATTTTTTATCACTTTTTTCTTGTTTTGTTTGACTTTTTTCCACTTCCATAATATATTTTTATGAATGAAAATATATTTTTTTATATTTTTATTAATGACAATATTTTTCAAAAAAGAATTGAAATAAAAAATATTGAAAATAAATTACAAAAATGAAAAAATGTTTTCACGAAAGCATTTTTATAAATGATTTTTGATTTTTTTCCATAAAAAATCAAATAGAAATAATCTTGCAAAGAAAAGAAAAAATGAAAATATTTTTCTTCCAAAAAACATTGTTCATTATATTTTCTCTGTGTCGCTGCGATTGGCTGGTGACCAGTCCAGGGTGTACCCCGCCTCTCGGCCAAAGTCTGCTGGGATAGGCTCCAGCATCCCCGCGACCCTAATGAGGATAAGCGGTATAGAAAATGAATGAATGTGTCGCTATATTTTTTCTCACTTTTTTCTTATTTTTTTCTTACTTTTTTCACTTTTTTTTTCAAAAATATATTTTTGAAAATCCTATTTCTATCCCAGAAATATGTTCACAATTTACTTTTTTTTAAAAAATATTTTGAAAATATTGAAAAGACATGAAAAAATGAGAATCTGTTTTTTTTCCCCAAAAAACATTGTTCATTATATTTTCTCTATGCTATATTTTTTTTCACATATTCCAATTTTAAAAAAACATACAGTGTAAAACTCAGTAACATGTATTGACTGTCTCACCATCTTGGTCAGCAATTTGTTTTATTTACTGATTTTTATCATCATACTAATGTTTTAGTTTATTGATATTTTGTTGTATTTGCATGCAATCATTTTTACATGTGTAGTCCTTGTCGCTATTTTAGTCAGTAAATATTTTATTTTACCAAACATGGTTCCCTGCCCGGATTAATAAAAATGGAACATACAACATAAAATATGATTTTTAAAAATTACAAAATAAATATGATCAAATTATGACATTAAAATAAATGGTTGTCAACGTTTCAAAACAAGCAATTAAATATAAGTCATATTAAGAATAACAAAACTCCATTCCATTTTCTTTCTGGATTTCTGCTTATCCAGGTCCGGGTCGCGGGGGCAGCAGTCTCAGTAGGGACAGTAACAAAATAAATCATTTAAAAATGTAACTCTACAAAAAGTATACATAAATCATATAAACCATTTTTTTTTAAATTACGATCATTAAAAATCACAAATAAATCATTCAACTCAATCATTCAAACCAATCAAAATTACAGAATCAATCATATAAATTGATTTTTTGTATACAAAGTAAAAAACTAAATAAAAAGTTGTCACAATGATAAAATACGTCATATTAAAAATGACAAAAAAAATCCTTGCAAAATGCATTAAAAAGCCATATTAAAATTTCCACAGATTAACAACAGAACAAGTTATCATTGAAAAATCAAAGGTGTACTCATACGGCATATCCACTCAGAAACTATATGTTCACTATTCAATTATTGATGGTGAACAAGCTCCCTCTGCATGTAAACAGGAAGCCAGCACAACAAGGAGAGGAAGAACAACACAGCATCTGGGCTTCTTTATCTTTCATTTGCTCCATCAAACAATCCTCCATCATCACTGTATTCTTCTACCTCTGCTGTTTATTCTCCCCGTCTCCCTTTTTGTTCTTGCTAATCCTCCCAATCGCCGTCTTGATCCATCTCTATCCAATATTCATCCGTCACGGCTCCCCCACCGCCCCGCCCGAGCCCCCGGCCCCAGCCATGCTTCCAATGTGGCTTCTAATTGGTTTTGCCGCACCTCCAGCTAGCAAGCCGCTTCCTTCATGAAAATCATCTGTCATCAGCCTGCCTTTTTGCTTCCAACTTTCCGTTCCGACGCCCATCAAAAGTTTGCTGGCGGTAGCGGCCGGGTCCGGACGGGACGTGCGCCTCCGGTGCTCCCTCTTTGCTTGCGATGGGCCGTCTGGTGGGTGACGGTATGTTTGGGAAAAAACAAAAGTTGTACGGAAGCTGAAAGAGGTTTATTTTCTTCCTGCCTCACAGGTCAGATAAAAAAAACAACAGGCATGTGTGCAGCTTTAAAAAGTAACTACAATTAGATTTAAAAGCGACAACATCGCTATTGTCGCTTTGGTAGGCTGTCACTTCTCTTATTTTTTACTTCTCATAATTGGACAAGACGATTAAAGTCATCTTTCTGCGACCTTGTTTTTTTTTTTCACTGATGATGAGCACTCCTTCATCTCCCCATCCTCTACTTCCGACTTTTTTACGTCGTCAGGTTACCCTCGCTCTTTTGTTTGGCCGACTGGTTCCCCATCTTGTGGCCAAATTTGACCCTTCTTCTCCTTAAACTGCACTTTAAAAAAAATATGTATCTATATTATTATCTATAATTCCTATGTGAAACAGGAACACACGAATTTTCCCATACTTTCATCATTTTAAACTTTACCAGAACTTCTTTCCTGGGCGCATTGATAGGAACTAACACTACTTCTGTCAATGGGGATCCAGAACCTTTATCTTTTTGAGCCTGAATATACAGAGGATGAGCTACAGATGAGTTTTAGAAGCTGAGCGTGCAACAAGAGAAAGTGAAGCGTCGGAGCAGTTGGCATGACTTGGTGGTGGAGATGTGGAGCTTGCCAAGCCATGACGACAGAAATGGAGTGTTTCTGCTGCACTGAGTGGCATACAGTGTTACCATGGATGGAAGTGTTTTCATGTGTATGACAAATGAGGAATTATTAGTGCTAACAAACCCTGCAGTGGTACAAACTTTTTCCACCTTCCCAAAATCAACTGGAAGTGACTCCACAGGCCAGCTGGACCAGACAGATGACCGTCCACGGAGTAAATTACCGTGGTATTGATTGTACATGGAGCGCAGAGTGCTTGATATCACAGAGTATACAAACAAAACATGGAATGTGGGCTAATACTTTGCACATCATTTGCTTGGCTTTTCTGAGTTGTTTGTATGCTTGTTCTTGTTTCCCAGACAGTACAGCTTGGTGTCCTATTGTATTGTTTTGGACTGGGCGGGTTACCTTACAGTAGCGGCGTGAGACGGTATGTCACTACAACAGAAAAATAAGAAGGGTAAAAATTTGTCAAAACATGCACACTTACGGTGTTGCCTGTGCTATTATTTTCATGACAAATACACCACGAGGTGGTGCTGTTATTACATCTTAAAGTTTGACCTCCATACATCGGACTGACTTGCAGCACCCACCGTAACTTTAGGCTGGTAAGCCGAATCACCACCAACTTTGGTACACCCTTTTAGGGGACTGACGAGAATATGTGTGTACAATTAGAACAACATTGGTTGAAAAACATGGCCGCCACAGTCCAAAAAGCATTGACCATTTGTATAATGATTATAAAACCAAAATTCTTGAAATGGCTTCAAAAATGGCGACTAGTAACTACGATTCTTGTTCTGAAGTAGAATGTCTTGTGGGCACCAGGCCTGGGATGATAATAGATCCTTAAATCAATCACACAATAAATGAAAATGAATATATTACCATGTGCATGTGTGTCTGTTATCCTCGTCTCTCGCCTCCAAACAGGCAGGAAGAGAGTTCACTCTGGAACAACAGCATGAACGGAGTAAGACCTTTTGTCAGTCATGCAGTTTCTGTGTCTCGGTGAGTGGAGGCGGGGCCGCTAGCATACACACAGTCTGCAGAAGTAACATTCCTCGATTAGCCGCTACTGGTAACAATTCACATGGAATTCCAACGGGAATATGGAACTAGTAATACTTCTCCATTGGAATTACTGGAATGTCCTACATGAGCTAAGCAGTTGGATTTTTGAATGGTTTGAATCAGTTGGGAATTGCGGCAGCAATTAGGCAGCATCGGGTCTGTTTAGAACTCCAATCCATCAACTCGTCAACGGCGAGTCGAGTTAGATTTCGTGTTTCTTCATCCAGTGAAAGATGCTTTGTGAAGTTTATCGATCCCGTCGTTTATGACAGCTCTTCATTCAAGTGACAGAAATCTGGCGAGAGTTCTCACTTGGGGAAAAAAAACAAAAAACAACTTTATTTTTATAGCGGCTTTCTTCTAACACGCCTGACCTTTTTGTGATGAGACAAAGCTTATCTTTCTCACATGTGCTAGAAGTTAATGGGACCCTGAGGACGTTTTTTGATTTGTTTTTTTGTTTCAAGATGCGTCATATAGACTCCTACTGATTAACGTCATGTTTTATGGAAGTCACTCCTTTTCACAAAATATACACTCACTTGCTCATGCATGACAGTGACAGGATACAAAGAGTACAAATATGATATAGATCATATATTTGAACAAAATGTATTTTAAAAATAAATACATTTGAAAGCAAACCAATAAAGTAAAATAAAGTAAATCCAAATTTGATACATTTTTAGATGTTTTTAAAAATGTATCTCCCAATGAGGTTGTTCTTGCATTGTTGTATTATAAAGAAAACAATTTATACTATAATATATAAGATATGCAAATGTATTTTAAAAATGAAAATGAAATAAAAAATAAAACTGAAAATATACAATTAGACAGAAAAATAACACCACGTTCATAGAAAAAAAAAAGGGAAGAAATTAAATAAAAATGAAATATATTTGCATAAATAAAAATAAAATTCATTAAAAAGTGCCTTAAAAATAAAATACCTAAAAAGTAATGCCGTATATTGCAGTATAAAAAATAATGTTATCGTGTATTCACTTTGCATTTATTGTATTTGTAATATAAAGAAAAAAAGACGTATGCTGTGTATAATACAAAACATGTTGTCACGACATCAGACTGGGTGTACGACCCCGAGGATGCAGAGAGCTGGGCGATAGGTGGGTAAGGTAGGTGGAATCTTTAATAGAGATGCTGCGAAGCAGCGGCAGGCAATCGGAAACAACGCAACACGTGGGAAAGGAACAAAAGCTACACCAAACGTGGAAAAAGAAGCAATGAGCCGGACAAAGACTGTCGCGCGCACCTAAACATAAATAGCGGGAACTAAACAAGGAACAGGTGCGCGTAATTAACCAAGGGAGAACAACTAGGAGAAGGTGAGGAAAACACATGAAACTAGGAAAAACTGTCACGAATAAAAACACAGATCGTGACACATGTACTGTATAAAAGTATTTTTAAAATGAATATGAAATGACAACACAAGTTAAATAATGAAAATAGACAGAAAAATAACACAATGTCCATAGAAAAAGTGAAATTCAAATAAGTGCAAGTGAAATAAAAAATGGAGGAGAATGACACGTAAAAATGCATCATTACATCAAAATACATACAAACTAAATTAAGCAAAAATCTAATGAAATAAAGTGAGGGAAAAAACTATTTGACCCCCAGCTGAAGTTTGCCCACTAACAAAGAAATTATCAGTCTATAATTTCAATGGTAGCTTTATTTGAACACTGAGAGACAACAATGACAAAAAAATCCAGAAAAATGCGTTTTAAAAAGAGTTATAAATTAATTTGCATTCCCATGAAGGAAATAAGTATTTGATCCCTTTGAAAAACGCGCCTCAGTACTTGGTGGCAAAACCTTTGCTGGCAATCACAGAGGTCAGATGTTTCTTGTAGTTGGCCGCAAGGTTTGCACACATCTCAGGGGGGATTTTGGCCCACTCCTCTTTGCAGATCCTCTTTAAGTCATTAATGTTTCGTGGCTGATGTTTGGCAACACAAACCTTCAGCTCCCTCCACAGATTTTCTATGGGATTAAGGTCTGGAGACTGAGTAAGGTCACTCCATGACGTTAATATGCTTCTTCTTGAGCCAATCTTTTGTTGCCTTGACCGTGTGTTTTGGATCATTGTCATGATGGAATACCCAACCACGACCCATCTTACCCAACACTTGACGGTACATGGCCCCATCCATCCTCCCTTTGATGCGGTGCAATTGTCCTGTCCCCTTGGCAGAAAAACACCCCCAAAGCATAATGTTTCCACCTCCATATTTGACGGTGGGGGCGGTGTTTTTGGAGTCATAGGCAGCATTCCTCCTCCTCCAAACATGGCGAGTTGAGTTGATGCCAAAGAGCTCAATTTTGGTGTAATCTGACCACAACACTTTCACCCAGTCTTCCTCTGAATCAGTCAGATGTTCAGTGGCAAACTTCAAACGGGCCTGTAGATGGACTTTCTTGAGCAGGGGGACCTTGCGGGCACAGCAGGATTTC
>QODF01000100.1:908630-951597 GCA_024372805.1 Oostethus manadensis | reverse complement strand
TGTTTGTTTGTCTATATGTGCCCTGCGATTGACTGGCGACCAGTCCAGGGTGTACCCCGCCTCTCGCCCAAAGCCAGCTGGGATAGGCTCCAGCATCCCCGTGACCCTAATGAGGATAAGCGGTACAGAAAATGAATGAATGAATGAATGTATATGTACACCATTTAATTATATTGCTCTTATTAGTGGTGCTAATATGATATATTATTTATTCGACAAAGTTGTTGTTTTGGAGTAACACTTTCAGCTACACCGGCATAGCGGTGTACGCGACAGAGGGTGTTTTGCAGTATTTGCAGAAAAAAACAGAATGGTAAGAGTAAATGACCCTGGAGTTGCCTATCCTTCAATTATTGTTTTAAACAGCTTATTAAAGCTTATTATAGCTTATGAAAATATGTTTATATAACATGTATAATGCTTTGCAGCCTTGTTGCGATGGTAAAATAGTGTTTAGAATGCAATACTGCATATACACCAGACACCACTTACTCTGTGCTGCGGTGACATTGAGGTAGTGGTAGTTTTCTTCAGAATGCCTTTATAGCGGACCTTCAAGCCAAATGCTTCTTGTAAGGGTTTTCCTTTGAAGCAGTCATCAGTGAAATGAATACTGCAAAAACAAAGAACTCAAGGTGGATTTCCATCTGTCTCTCCTTCACGGCACTTGCTTCCTACATTTTCATCTCAAAACCTTTTCCAAAAAGAAAACGAAAAGAAAACGCCTGGATATTGTGAACATCCAGCAGCAACACAACATTTTGGCACGACTACTACAAAGTCGATGAGCCACCTCGAGAAGCGTTTGTTTACTCGGCTTTAGCTAAGAGGTGCTACCAGGTGTTATTGCAAATGTAACATTTGCTTTCAAGAACCGAACATCATAGTAGATCATTACAAACAATATATAACATGTTTAGGCACGGCTAATCAATGTCAGTCACCCTTGAAAACTGAACATTAATAACGTATTTTTCCATCCATCCATCCATTTTCTATGCCGCTTGTCCTCATTAGGGTCACGGGTATGCTGGAGCCTATCCCAGTTGACCTTGGACTGGTCACCAGTCAATCGCAGGGCATAAAGTATTTTTCATTAATAATAATAATAAGTAGAAATATAATAACAACAAAATGGAAAGGAGTGTTAAGTAGTGCTACAGCACATGGCAGTCCCCCTGCACGCACCCACATCTAACCTCATCCACCACTTCCTGTTTTCTCTGGTGGGGATGAGACAGTTTGATAGCAAGTCTTCCTAAGCGCCACTTTAGTGAGTGCTGCACTGCAATAAAATCACCCTCCCGCCCTTTTTATGTGCGCTACAATAACACACCAGCCTCCGCTACCCGCCACGTCCTGTAAATATGATGCACCCCTTCGTAGAAGTCGTTGGGCTTAACGCTATCAATACCGGCATAAGCGAGCGATTGCAGCGTGATGAGATGGGGATTTGTTACTTTTTGAATCTCTGGCTGGAAATTGAATGTAATCAGTTTAGGATGAGGTCAGTGTTGGAATTAAAAAGGTAATCAATCAATGACGTCTCACTTTGGATGATGTAGCGCTCTATCACTAATTGGGCTAAATGTCGGCCCCCGTTAGTTGAGTGGCAGACAGCAGCTGCTGTGTGATTTGTGGACAGATGGTGGGCGGTGCTGAAGGTCAGCCTGCTTACTTTCTGTTTCTGCAAGTGTGTGTGTGTGTGTGTGTGTTTGTGACTTTCCTAGTAATATACAAAGCTGGCAAGCAAGCGAGGAGGGGGGGGGGCAGTGACCAATATGCTTGTTGACGTGATTAAAAGTGTGCAAAAATGCACCATCAGTGGTTTTGAGACGGTAAACATTTGAGCAGCCGCATTAAAAGTGAAGGCTCGGAGTTGGATGGGGTTTGGTGTCACCCCGCTTACAGCTTTCAATCAATTTGTCCGTTTGGCTCACGCGCTTCAGAAAATGGTCAATTCTGTTGATGTGCGTCTGAGGGAAAAAGGAGTGCACTACTTGGTTGCAACCAGCAGAGGCGCTGCCAAGAATTAAAAATGCTGGTGGTTAGTAAAAAAAAAAGTGCATATCGGAGAAAATTGTACACATTTTTTGCCTATATTAAGCATTTTCAAGCATAAAGAATTACTAAAATACAAATACTGTACAAGTAGTATGCTACACTGGTCACCAGGTGTCAGTGACGTTCACCGAGACACACAAGCACCAGACTGAATTGCCGGAACGACAGGATTTTTTTGCAGGCTTATCTCACCACAGGCACATTCATTCATTCAATCATTTTCTATGCCGCTTATCCTCATTAGGGTCACGGGGATGCTGGAGCCTATCCCAGCTGACTTTGGGCGGAAGGCGGGGTACACCCTGGACTGGCCGCCAGTCAATCGCAGGGCAGACATACAAACATTCACACTCTAATAGACAATTTAGAGTCGCCAATTAACCTAACATGCATGTTTTTGGAATGTGGGAGGAAACCGGAGTACCCGGAGAAAACCCATGCACGCACAGGGAGAACATGAAAACTCCACACTGAGGTGCCCAACGGAGATTCGAACCCTACCCCAATAATCCATAATAAAAATAAAAAAAATCTTCCTGTCATTCCACTCCCCTCAGGTACACACACACACAATAAAAAGTCTTATTTATGCCTTATTTACTTATTGTGTCTACTATATTGGATAGTAAAGGTGATTATAGGGGTGCTATTTTGTGTCTAGAGGGCTCTAATGATGTTAAAAACCACATTTAGTAGGTCATGAACAGACTTTCTATGCTTTTTTATACTTACAGTATTTTGCTCATTTTAAGCATTAGCGTAACTTCCTTCGCTATACCTAACATTACCTTTCCAAACTCAAAAACAAAACCAGCAGCCAATGTGTAGCGTCACCTTTTGTTTGTGTTTTGAGGCACTGTGAGCGAGTAGCTAGCCGCTGCGTGGTGTCACTACACCAGAATTGTAGTTCTTGGGAATAACAGTGATAATAATATTAACAATGTATAATACTGAAATACAGGACACATTATGTGAATGGGATGTTGTTGGTGTTTTTGGAGGATTTTTCCAAAGCCTATACAGGCGGAATTGGTGCGTCCCATTACATGCATTCTCACCAACTGATTTTCCAGGAAACCGGTTGGTAAACCACAATGGCTGACTGCCAGTGCACCGGATTTAAGTTCAATAGGAGACATTTTCGAACTCTCCGGGTGGCGCTACTGAGAGGATTTGTGATGAAATGAACGGGTGGAATTTTTGTTCCATGTTGAGACCTCAATTACTGGTACAAATCCAAGTCAGACCTGTGGACGACAACTCCCCACCCCTGTTTCCCGTCCTCTCACAAGGACTCGTGCTCCTTGATCAGTTCTTCTTAGCCGGCCGTGGGTTTATTCATATAAAAGTCGCCCACTGCGCCGTCGAGAAAAACCCGGTTTATTTCTTGATCTGCCTCGCTGCGTGCTTCTGGGAGATCTCCACCTCATGCTGCTGATTAGTGTAATGCTTTCTCTTGCACACCTTGCCACCTGACCCCTAAGCCGTCTCTTGTTTGCGTCACTCCAATAGGACAGATGCATATCGGCGTTCCCCGGCATTTAAAAACCCACATCAGCGTGCTGTCAGCATGAAGGGATTACAGGCCGTCTACATCATCCCGCCATCCCTTCCCCGCTGCTCTCTTATCTCCTCCATATGCCTATCCATCAACCTCCCTTCCTCCTTCCATACTGTGTGGTACCGGCTCCGTGTACAGACATCGGTCAGTCTCGGCCGTGGATTCCACGTGTGCCTGCACATGCAGACGCATTTGTTTGCGAGACCTCGCAGCGCATTCATACGTATTTTTTTTCCCCAATATGTTGCAATGTCACTGCGTGGATGCACAGCGGACGTCTAATGCCAGGATTCCTAAAGTGGCAGTTGGGGATGAATTATTCCGCTTAGTTTACATAGTCAGGAATGTACACGATATGTTTACGCACTAAATTTAGCACAAAAATACATAGTAGTACATAACAATTCATAACGACTTCTGTATTTTTCAATTGTTTTGTGAGTGTTAATAGTAATTAATATGACATTTGAGTCACTTCATGCATTGTTCATGTTAATTTTATTCTTAAATATATTATGTATGTTTGTCAGATAAAATAATTACTATGTCACAATCATAGCAGTAATTATATATTAATTATAACAATAATAAAACAATAATATTAATAGTTTCACAGTGGAGTCTGGAACAAATTAACTGCGAAAGAATTTTTGTGTGTGTGTTTTTTCTCTTCGGTGCGGTGCTAGAAATGGATGAGCAAAGGAACCCCAGCAGGGGAGAGAGCAGAGAGGAAGGCAAGAAAAAAGGGCAAGAGTGAATCCTGCTGATGTGATCACAAAGGAAGGCAAAATGGCGCATACTGCTGCTTCCTCTCTCACACACTCACACACACACACACAGTTCATCTGACTTCCTGCCGTGGGTCAGCGCCGGGTTGCCGAAAGACAAGTTCAGCCTCCGCAGGTTGCCGTGTGCAATAAGAGCTCGCCGCTAAAGTGCAGTCGCTCAGAAAAGAAATAGACTCGCCGATAGATTAACTCAGGTTGGCCCCCGCCATGCAACTTTCCTCCCATGGAACACCCCAACTGGCTGCTGAGATGTTCCGTAGCACAACAGCCCACTGAGGTCCTTACAGCAACATGATGGGTGCTCGCCTGTGTCACTCACTTTCTCACCTTCCGGAAATTGTGTTAGTGAACAACGCACGCCCCCCCGCATCCTGCTGACACCTGAGCGCCTTTAGCCTTGCACTTCAAGGTGCAAAAGCGGCTTTTGTGTGTGTGACACCTCCAAAGGTGACCAATGTTGACAGTCTGTCTCAACATGCACTAAAAATAAGGCCGTAATTACAAGCATGACCTTTGCAATAATACGCTTTTGACAAACAATGGTGTCCTATAGCGAAATAACACCTCTGTCATTGCCATAGCGACCCCACATGACCCGATTTAGTCTTCTACAATGATTGCTGGACCGGCCAGGAACACCTCAAGCATCATGTTACAAACGTAACATGCGTGCAGCTTGTGTAGCAGTATAGACTTTGAGACAACTCATTAGCACTTTTTTCAGCCATGAACACACGTCTTCCTCTTTTCTGTGCCTTCTGAAGAGGCATCTAAGAAAGCATGTAATGGGACGTACCTATTCCACCTGCAAAGCCTTCTGAAAGAACCTCCAAAAAGCACCTGCACGGCTCCATTTACATAACATGACCTGCATATTAACCAAGCTACAGCAACATTTTTATTATTATTACTATTATTGCTGTTAACATTGTTACACCAAATAACTACTTTACTGGTGTAGTGACACCTCGCCACACCACACCGTCTAACTACTAGCTGGCTAGCGACTAGCTTCACCACACACTCACTCACAATGCCCGAGACCACTAGCGACTAGCCACTGCTGTGGATTTGTTTTTGAGTTTGAAAAAGCAAACGCTAGGTGTAGCATTCCGTTCTGTGTCGCAATTTGAAACCAATTCTCCCAGACCAAAATATTGCGAGTGTTACATGTTATTGTGAATCTGCCTGTTACTACATGCTTAAAACATGGATACAACGCTATGACAATAGGTGTGTCCCATTAGGTGCATTTTTTTTACCTGTTTGTATAGTGCAAAATCCCCCCCCCGAAAGTGCGGTTCTCCTTTAAAAGGGTTACTCAAATTAACAAGTACACCTCTCACACGACAGATGTCTTGTCAAGGGACTATACACGCAATACATTAGAGTAGTCAGTGTGCAAATTGTGCAGCAGTATAGATTTACTGTGTAGAATAAATAGCTTGCAACCCAGTATATGCTGGGAATGTGTGCTTGTACTGTAAATGTCTCGACTGTCTCTTTGAACTTCACAGACGCGTACGCAATTAACGCCTTTTCCAACATCACTTGACGTATTTATAGATTGGACTCGCTTCTGTTTGTTATCTATCTGTTTCCGCCTGTCTGCCCTCCTTCCTCGCCCCGTGATCCCGGTTCTATTCCTGGCTCGAGCCGCACTGTATGTGCTGTAATTCATTTCCTGTGTGAAGTCTGTGATCTGTTTGTGCTGTTTATCCTCCTGATTCTTTTTTTGTTGTTGTGTGTGTGGGTCTTTGTGTAGGGGAGGGGTGGGCAGTCAGGCTCCAAGGCTTGTGGGCGGAGCCTGGTGCCACCCACCCACCCACCCTTGTCATGTGCACATGCTCCGCTCCAAAAGGCAGCATGTAGTGTACTCACCTAATCATCCAAAGGACTACTTCCGAGTGCACGTTGACATTTTATACCCCAAAAAGTGTCAAAGTGCACTCGTTTTTTGTGTTTGTGTATGCGTGTCGTGTACCACGACGGCCTCCTTTATGTCTACCTACAAATGATGCCAGTCATACCAGTGTCATTTAGAGTTGAAGATGGGTTCTGCATTGCATCTTTCGTCACTGGGGAACCCATTGAAACACATTGGACTCTGATGTCCCAGTGACGCACAAAAGGTCCAGTGCCGTCCAACGTGTCCCCCTCCTCTGTGTATAAATTATATGTTTATAATTTATGCCGCGTGCACAGCGCAGTCCATGTGTCTTTATCTGTTATGCGATCAGGCCTAGTCTCATCCAAGGACACTTGAAGCCAATTAGACAAAAAGACCACAAAGAAATGGTGATTGGAGGCGAGGACGGCAGCCCCCTTGGTGTCGACCGCAGGAACTGCAGCCTAACCCTCCCTGCAGATTTGTGTAGAAGAGCCAATTTGGGATTGAACAACATTCAAGTGTGTGTGTGTTTTAAAAAAAAAAGTAAAACTAAAGCAAAGTCAGCTGATATCGGGAGAGAGAAGGCAGGGTGTTGGGCTGGCTGACCTGCTGTGTGTACTGGGAATAAGTTTTCCAGTACACCTTGTACTTTACATACATTTTTACTAATTGATTGTCAAAAAAAAAAAAAACACAACAAAAAAAGTCCGCCCCTCAGTCCCTCCTCCTCTCCCTAACCCAGGTTTTTCTATTTGTCACTCTGATTTGATTGACAGCTGAGGACACATGTGGGGGCACTGTGAGGGGCGGCAGTGGGGTGGTGACCAGTCCCGGTTACCCCGGCAACTATGGTAACCAGGCCGACTGTACTTGGATCCTATTGGCCGAACCCGGAGACACCATCTCTGTCGTCTTTACAGACTTCCACACCGAGGAGAAGTACGACTACCTGGAGGTGGAGGGGTCCGAACCACCGACCATTTGGTGAGTGATGCTTATTGTCTCACGATCTTTGGGGTGTTTTGTGTTATTGTTATTATGGGTATTTATAAAGGGTGCCACAAGATCTCGACAAGATTTATCATTCGCGGGCACCAGACCTGGGACGGTAATTCCAAATTAATTAATCAAAAAGAACTTGGTAATTTTGCTGGTCTCAATAAATCGTCACGTGCTTGTGTAAACAGGCAAGAAGCGGGTTCACTCTGTGCGTAGGTTTCAGCACCTTGGCACTTTTAGTCTATAGAACAACAGCATGAACGGAATGAGCCCTTTTGTCAGTCATACAGTCTTTTTGTAGGTGGAGGCGGGGCCGCTAGCATACGCACACAGTGCAGAAGAGTAGAAATGATTGCATTATCTCGTCTCATTCTCGTAGACCCAATCTTGTGGACCGAGTGGCTGGTGACATCCCTAAGATGTATTATTCATTTATTTATTTAGCAAGGAAATAATAAGATAATCATCTCCTGGGTCAAACTGTGGCCACCATAGAAACTTTACCAACTATAAAAGCATTCCTTTTAAGTGATAACTTCTACTTTTTTAGCTCGGACTTGATCTCATATTTTGGTTTATTATTACATATGGCATAACAATATAATGTATATTTTTCAACTGCTACAGGGTCAACCATACATCTTTCTGTTCTTGTTGTAGAGACTGTCAGTCGTCCAGGTGTTATCCATAGTAGTAGACATTTGAAGCCAGTCTACACAGCTAGGGAAAAACATTGGTTTGAAAGAGGAGTGAAAGATGCCTATTTTGTCAAGAAGCATAACTCCAGTCTCAACAGAGATGGCGGCGTGCGTGACAAATTACTCCCCCTATACAATGGCCTTTGATAATGCTAATTTAGTCCATAACGCCCTGTATTGGGTTGGTCCTAACGAAGCCATGCTAATTTTGGTGAAATATGTAGGAATGTGGTAAATCTGGTCACTCCTCTCAGGAGGACACGCCCCTCAGGAGGAGCTATAAAAATCTCCAAACGCGTGGCCTTAGTGGTACTTCTCTTACCGAAGACTCTAGCTGACGAAGCCTCCGCGAACTCTACTACCCAGTCCAGTCGACGATTCAGATCTCTACTACTCTATTCTTTTTCTATTACAAAAATGTCATATTGAGAGTGTAAAATATCATACCACAATAAGATATAACAATACCAATATTATGGTAGAAAGTTAAAACCCAAAATATTGATAGATGGACACATAGATAAATACTGTAGATAGGTAGGTATACTGATAGACCGAAGCCCCAGATTCGGTGCTTGGTCCTAGGGACGGTCAGGAGGTCTGCATCTGAGGAGCGGAGGGTACAGGAAGGGGTGTAGCAAGTATTTCAGTTGTGGAGTGCTTTAGGGGCGAGTAAGAGGATTTTGATTGGATACGGTAAGGGGTAGGGGACCAGCGAAGGTTCAGAAGGACAGGTGGTCCTGGTGATGTGGGCTTGTGAACGGGAACGAGTGAGCAGGAGGGCGGTAGAAATTTGGAGTTTGTTAAGGAGATTGGTGGGTGTGCGTGATGTGACGAATGCGTGAATGAGGGTTTCCGATGCAGGGAAAGGGAAAAAGAAAGTAGCGAAGGCGGGCGATGAGGTTGTTGAGGTGTGAAAAGCTGTTTTAGTGACTGCTTCAATGTGTGGGGAGAAGGTGAGTTTACTGTCAAAGATCACTCCAGGGTTATAGCAATGGGGTGAGGGTGAGAGAGCGGAGTTGTCTAAGGAGAGTCGGAAGTCTTTAGCTGTTGAGGTGAGGGAGACGGGACCAATTACGGGGATGTCGGATTTGGCACAGTTGGGTTTAAGGAAATCTGTTTGGCCCTAGAACAGGGGAGGACAAACTTTTTGCTACACAGGCCACCTTGGGTTAAAATACTTGGTGGAAGGGCCGTCTAAATGACATACAACATATACATATATAACATACTTGCTCACGGTGCAACAAAACAAAAACAACACATCCGCGGCAAGTTAACGCATCACATAAATCCACTTCTACCACTACGTGTTCGATAAACAACAATTAAGTGCTAAACATATCGCATAATGTAAAACTGTTATTTGCAAATGCCCACAAGGCATGCTGGGTAGTCCACCAACAATATGAACTGTGGACAATATCGGATTGCATACAAAGGGTATGTTTAGCGTCCCTCCTTGTTTACTTCTTTGACGACCTCCTCAACATATTTTGCAATCGAGCAAAATGCGACAAACATGCAAAATGCTGGGAGAAAGAGTACCGCAGAGGACCCAGCATGCTTTGTAGTGGGAATATATGGGTATAGGGGTCAATAAGTTACTATTGCGTTGAAGAGAGTTTGTAAAAAATATTTAAAAAGTCATATATTCTACATCACACCACAAATTGGTCATCATGTCAAACAATTAGAGCCCATGTTTTCCAATTTTATCTTTCATTGGATGGACTTTGTTTGAATATTTTACTGAATTAGGGACCTGACTCACAGCGGTTTGTCACATTTGTGTTTGTGTATTTTTAATGCTTTGAAGAGCTATTTTCATAACCATATTTAATTCCACAAATGAATGTTTGTAACAAAAACATATTATTACATACAAAACAAGCATCAATACCAAATTGGATCAGGCTATTCAATATAATTGAATCGAGTGATGTGGGGCATCCCTAGTGGAAACTGAGACTATTATCTTTTTTAAGTATATCTTTTAAATATTGAAATAAAAAGAATGAATTCCAGGGTCAAACTGTGGCCACAATTGAACCTTTACCATTTATACAGCGATTTTTAAAGTGACAATTTTTTTTTTTTTTTTACTTTACTTTAACTTGGACTTGAGCTCACAATTATGTATACTGTATTATACCCTGTATACATTTTTCTTTGGTACAAAACAGAAATCATAAAACAGCACACCATAAATATAAAAAAAAAAGTTTTATCAATGAGATACTGTATTGTAAGTGTAAAAATAAGTTAACCAACGCTGTTCGTACATAAACATCAAATCATTAAATTACTTGCTCTTAATTTGAATACATTCATAATTTATTTTAAAAAATAACAATATATTATTCTGTAATGTTGCTTTTAATTTTATTTTTTTAGACTAGGAAACTTGTTTCCGGGTCAAACTGCCCATCATACCTTTTCTTTTTTTTAATTGAATTAATGTTTCTGATTTAATAATTATACATGTACAGGGGTATGTAAGATTCAAACAATGTTTATTGTCCCATTAAAAAATCCTGCATCTCCACTTTCTGATGCTTGATGGCGCTGCGTTCATAACGAGTCCTTCAAAGACCGCTCCTGCCGTCATTTTGGCGTCGTTTTATCGCTACACCCTTGCTTGGAAAAAAGAAAAAGTGCAAAACCCTACCCTGGAAACTTGTGACCTGTTTTGCTGCATTTTGCATCTCTTTGGCGCGTTTTGTTTTGCACAGGCATGCTAATCTAATTAGCATCCTGTAAACGAATTAGACACCATACTTTGATTTTTCTCTTACTTGCACGTCGGAGGCCCGTTTACAGCAACGCAGCGTTTCCACGCCGTTGTGCACGTTTATCTGCGTTGTTAGCCTTTGGGCCTCCTTAGAGAACGCGTGGTGTCTTTTTTCATGTTTACACTGCTGTAAAAAAAAAAAAAAAGAGTAGTAGCAGATGCTATAATGTTGCAGGTGGTGTCACGTCTCCCGACAGCTAACCCTTTTTTAGCTGCTACTTTTAATCCTGTAAAAGAAACCTGTGTTAAAGGCACGCGGCGGCGGATTAACGCCTAATTGCTTACACGCTTGTAATGTAATTGCGGTTTTCTCATGCTCAAGTTTGACAAGCGGGTGTGCTTTGCCGCCCCAGTGGCAAATTCTTAATTCTGCTCTCACGCCCCTTCCGGACTCTTAGCTTTTACTCACTTCTCCCCTCGGACTTGACTACATAATAGTCTCGCACCTCCCGATTTCACTTCCCGGGCCACGAGGAAGGTGGATTCGGTAAATGTGACAGTCGTGGGTAGGCCCCTCCCCAGGGAAAAAGTGTGTGTTTACAATCATTTGGCCAGTAGAGCGCATTGCTAATGGATTCCCAAGAGACGCCGCAATGACCACTCCAATGTGGACTCCAATGTGTTCCGTCCTGTGTATTTTGTGGACTCACCACAAAATACACAGGACGGAACATAATCAAAATCGCATATAGACCGAAAACAATTCTGCATTCGATGCATACAAGACAATTTTGATGAATAGATAAAATGGTTATTTTTATTTATTTATTTTTTTTGTCTTGTCCAGCATCATAACAGCTGAATGGGAGTCAAGCTGCCTTTATGTGCTGAGCAAAATGTCCCGAAAAGGGACGGGTGGGGGGTGGGATGGGTCATATAAGAAAGGGTGCAGAAGAACCTCACCAACATATTTCAACCATATTATAAACAACCATGATAATCACAATTTCAGCAACAACCAGAACAGTCACAGAGCAAAATGAGCAAAATTACAGGAAAAAAAATAAAATAAATATACATATATATAAATATATACATACATACATACATATACACATATTCATACGCGTATACATACACATACTGGTCACAAACACATATCCATGCAGTATGTACATACATACACACACATGCAGTGTGCATATATATGTATACACACATATACATACATACATACACATGTACTAATAATGATAAACATTCAAGAAAAACAACGAGAAAAGAAACAGAACCTCTTGAACAATGACCATCCAGATGACACGTGCAACAAATCTACATTAAATCTACATTACTCTGCAGTGACAGGATAACTCCATTAGAGTGAAACAGAGAATGAGGAGATGTTTGTGGTGAACATAGCCATGCATCCCAAACCACACTCCCTCCAAAAGCGAGGGTCCGACTAGGAAGACGCCGGAGCACGGCCCCCCAGCAGGCTCCCTACAGAGGGGAAGGCCCGACACCGCCCCCCCAAGAGGCAACCGCGAGTTCACTCCGAAGAGGTGCAAGGGAGACCCGGCCGAACGCCACTCGGCAGCCGAGCAAGGGCCACAAGGGGGGCCCGGGCGCCAACCGCCGGAACACCCGCCTGGGCCCGGCCAGCTTCGGGCAAGCAGGACAACCGGCCCCGAGCCCCCGGGCCCAGAAGCCACCCAACCCCAAAAGCAGGGGCCATAGTCAACACCCCGGGAGCTCCAGGCCGCCCCAGACACAACTTCCGCAGGCCATCGCCTTCCCCGACACCAGAGGCAGGCGCCCGTAGAGGGCCCGTGGGTTTACCCCCCTGGACACGTCAAATCATGCTTTAAAAACATGCACCCCCTGCTGCAAAGGTTGGCAAACTGCAGCCTGTGGGCCACGTCAGGCCCGCCAAGAGACTAAATAATTTCTTATTGTAAACCTAACATAGAAACCGTAGCCGCCAGTATGACCAGCAGTGCTATTGCGGCACACTTGAGTCGCCAAAATAATGAAATGCAATCTGTAGCTGTTACGAAAAAGCCATCCAAACAACACAGCAGGTCACCACACAGTAACCTACCTACTGCACCATGTGGGAATACAAATAAATATCTATACACGATACCAAAAAACATCCATATATCATCGCCACAAGGCATGCTGGGTTGCTTGTTGTAGTCATCCCAACATTTTGCCGTGGTTGTTGAGGAGGTCTTCAGAGAAGTACATGGTTTAGTAAATGTTCGTAGTTGTTCCTTACTGTTGTTGTCGCTGGACTACTCAGCATACCCTGCGGGCGTTTGGAAATCACAGTTTTAAGTTAGTGTTGTGTTTAGCGCTTGGTTGTTGTTTTCCACCCACGTAGTAGTAATAGTGTTGTGCTAACTCGGTGTGGGTGTTTTAGGTTAGATTGTGACCAAGTATGTTGATGACCTTATGACACCTCCACCACTAAGTGGCCCGCGAGTCAAATAGTTTGCCCACCCCTACCCTACTTTTTGACAAATACAACACAAGATGGTGCTGTTATTAAACCCCATAAGTTGAAATGATTTGACATTTCTCACACCAAACACCCACCGTAACTGTAAAACGCTTGGCGGAATTATCACAAAATGTGGTACACACCTTCTGGGGAGTGACAAGCACGTGTGTCAAATTTGAGCAAGACGGAATAAAAATTGTCTATAAGTCTTTGAGCATTTGGGGAATGATAATTTCCTTTAAACTTTGAGTATATACAATATATAGTGTATTATTACACGATTGCTCAAATGTTACAAAGCATTTTGACTCCAACCTATAGCAGGCGCCACCAAAGTAGAACATCATGGTGTGCCCTATTTTTATTTCTTTTTTCACTGCACAGGAATTATTTCTTAATACTGCTACATATTTTTGTCAATGTATTTTTAATATTAGTTCTAGAATATTATTTTGTATGCATCTTATAATAATTTGATTAATTTATTCATTATGTATGAATTTTTTATGTATTTAATTTATTGTAATCGTTAATTTTCTGTGCTGGATAATCCACATTTATTATAATATTATCTGATATATATTTTTTGTCATGCTCCTCGTTAGACAGCAAACTAGTTAACGCCGTCTCAACAGCGCCTCTGGTGGTTTTTGCCAAGTACTGCACTCCTCCTTTGCTTCAGTTCCTTATAGACGTGATTAAGATGTGTTTGTGCTATGCTATGCTAAGAGGATTGTTAGCATCACAGTCGTCACCCGCCACTCTGCGCTTGATATTTCTCGGGCGTCAGTTGATCAGGTTTTTTCTGCAAAAATATGTCAATTAACGAGTCATGCTGTTTTATGGTTGAATATGTTTGTGCAGGGGTACCTAACATTTCCGCACATCCCGCCAGTCCGAGCGATGGACTTTTAACTTCAGCTGTCGTAGCTCATTTATACGACTTCTAATAGCAAGTCCTTTTAAAAAAGACGAAAGACAGGCGTCCTGCATGCAAAGGCAGCGGCATCAGAGGCGACGTGACGGGCTGTCAAGTATAAGATGGCTAAACAGCGGGCTACTTCCTGCACGCCGGCGGCGTTTGACAAGACAGATAGCTGATAAACGGGACCTTCTTTCAAGGGCGGCTGATTGTGAAACAACAACAAAAATGCAAAACTTGCATCTGTGTGTGTGTGTGTGTGTGTGTGTGTGAGGCTAGGATTACAGGCACTTAGCTCACATTGATATACTCCTCTGGCAGGCATCAGGACCCCTTTCTGCATACTGATGAGGACGCCTCATCAAGTGCCTGCATGGAAATAGGCCGTCTTTGCTCTCCTACTCCCGCTGTCTAATAAACACCCTAAGAAATTTGCGATATTAGCACGCGAGGCCGTTAGCTGCTTGCTAATCGCCGCTGGTGAAATTAGCATTTTTAGCAATTAGCATTCTTTCTTTTTTTTTTGTCCTGTGCAAATTACCAGTGGAAATGGGTAAACAAGCACTTAAGGGGTAATTTGCCAGCGAATCGGGAAAGTGACCCAGTTTGGAGAAATCCTGCAACAGCAACAAAAAGAAAGAGGTTTGAATCCTCTAGTCGACACGCAATATGTTATAACATAAACAAATATTTCTCACGAGATTAGATTTTATATCAAATTATCCACCAACACCTGATGCAGTACCTGCACTGACCTGGGAGAGGCAGCCATGAGCCGCTGTTGTCGATATGAAGAAGCAATGCTAACTGTTAGCCAATGCTATTGTTCTATTGGTCCTTAAAAATAGCAGATCACTGGTTGCATAAAAAATATTTGACCGGCGTTGTTGCAGTGGGTGCTTAAAAGCAGCAGATTTCACCTGTTTCATAGAGAATCTTTGACTAGTGTTTTTGCAGCAGGTTCCTAAAAATAGCAGAGTGCTCCTGTTAAATAGAGGGTCTTTGAATAGGGCTTTGGTAGAAGATGCTTAAAACCAGCACAGTGCTCCTGTAAAATACAGTAGAGGATCTTTGACTAGCGGAATGCTTAAAAATAGCATTGCTCTTATCACAAAGGCGATCCTCGACTGGTGTTTTTCCAGTTGGTGCTTAAAAACAGCAAAGCACTCCAGTCACCTAAAGGCCATGCTTAAAAACAGCAGAAAGCACTTTTGACATAGAGGAGATTTTAAACAGTGTTGTTTGAGTGGGTGCTTAACACCCTGTTACAAAGAGGATCTTTGACTAGTAAGTGCTTAAAAACAGCAAAATGCTCCTGTCACATAGAGGATGTTTGATTAGCGGAATTTCAGCAAATTCTTAAAAACAACAGTGCTCCTCTCACGTAGGTGTTCTTTGTTTGTGTTTTTGCAGTAGGTGCTTAAAAACAGCAAAGCACTCCTGTCACATAGTGGTGATGCTTAAAAACAGCATAATCCACCTGTCACATAGAGAATGTATGTTTTTTTTTCCAGTATTCTGTCACAAAGAGCGTTTTTGACTACTGTTTGTGCAATAGGTGCTCAAAAACAACAGAGCACTTCTGTCACATTGAGGATCTTTTACTAGCAATTTTGCAGATAATGCTCAAAAACAGCAGTGCTTGTGTCACAAAGAAAAGGATGGACTAATGTTATTGCAGAAGTAGGGGCTTAAAAACAGCAGATTGCTCCTGTCACAGGGAGGATCTTTGAATAGGGGCGTTTGGAACAGGTGCTTAAAAACAGCAGGGTGCTCCTGTCACATAGAAGATCTTTGAATAGTGTTTTTGGAGTAGGTGCTTCAAAACAGCAGGTTGCTCCTGTCACATGCTGTACAATATCTTTTTTTGTGTTGTTCTTTAAAATGTTTTTTGTATGTTTTTGAACGGGGCTGACAGCACTGGCTAGTACATTTCTTTGTTTGCTTCTAAGGTCAGGTTGCTTCCCGATTGGCTGTCGTTCATCAATAACGCAGTCGCAGGCTCGGCCGCTGATTTCATCGGGATTATCAAACGTTAACATTCACGTTTTTGTAGTAAATTGGGGATGAAAAAATAATCCCCGATCACAAATAATTGCTAATCAGACTTTTGCGGACTTCGGTTGACAGAAAACCTAAAATCTTCACGTTGGAGTGTAGGGACACATGGCTGTGTTTCCTCCATCGCCTGCACGGCGTGATGTGTTTACACAAATGCCTGATGGGAAATGCAACACAGCGTTATCAACATGAGGTCTCAGCACTTTTTCCAGGGACACAACAAGGCAAAGGACAAACATCAGCTAATTGTAGCGCGTACGGGGACGGCGGCCACACAAAAGATTCATTACATGATGGCGGCATATGCTGCCATGCTTTGTTGCTGGAACCCGCACGCGACACCGCTGAATGTCAAAGACGCTTTGCTGCAACGAGGGCACGCGCGGCTTTGCCCCTCCCCTTCCCCGCTGCTCATCGATTGTCGGCAAATGATGCTATTGATCAGCCATTGCTGTGACCAATTTGGATCCAATCAGGGCACAGTTATTGGCACAGTGTTGTTGGCGGGGTGGCAAGGGGGCCGTTCTAATGACCTGAAAATGGATCTTAGGAACACATTAGCATCTCGCGCTTGGGTTTTAGCCCCTCCTGCCAGAACTACAAATTGCTTTGACTCCACTTGTATGCTGACGACGTTTTATGTGGAGTCTCCCTATTTGTGTCCCTGGCGGGTGTGGTTGTGGTTGGTGCTAAAACAGCTTCTCAGGGACACTTTTCCTGTGGAATGAGACCGTCTTTGGGGGGGAAGGTATTGTCGCTCTCCAATGTTGTGCACCACATGCCCTCTCTACACGGAGGAGAAGGTTTGCGCCTAACAACTGCTGACAACAGTGTCCTGATATCTCCCCCCCCAAATGTTGTCTCGTTCCACAGAAACAGCGGTCGCTAATGACTTGGTTTTTTTCCACCAGGCAGGTGAACATTTTATTGTTATGCAGGATGCTCACTCATCCAACATGCCCCGACAACATAGGGTCACCAGTTACCCTAACATGCTTGTTTTTGGAATGTGTGAGGAAACCGGAGTACCTGGATGGAAACCCGTGTTCACGTAGGGAGAACAACTCCGCACAGAGATGCCCTGCGGAGAATCAAACCGAGGTCTTCCAGATCACCTGACTGTGTGGCCAACATGCTAACCACTCAACCACTGTGCAGCAACCGCAACCCGGCCCGACCATAGGTCCTGACTAGGGCTTCCAAATGATCAAACAACTTTTGTCTAATTAATCACACTTTTTTAATTAATTAAGCAAGATTAATCACCTTTTGTATGTATGTGTGAAATGTGCCCATTTTTACTGTGTTTTATGAACTAAAAGATAAATGACAGGACGAAATTATGTGTATATATGTTATGGATTTGAATGAGTGAAAAGCTCCAAAGGCACTGAAAAAGATACCACACGTCTAAAAATGTGTTTACCTAAAACTAATCTCTAACATTCAAATCACACCACGTAATTTAAGGTAAATTCACATGTTTGTTTTTCCCGAGATATCCAAGTATATTTAAATGCATCAGAATTGTACTTCCACAGTTAGAGTTATGTTAGTGACTGATAAGAATATCCACTTGTTGTTTTTCTTTGTCTTTCTGTTCATTTAAAATATTCAGATTTTTTGTGGCCTAGTGACAATGAGGAATTGTCGTTCTTGGGAAGGACTTGAGTTGGAGATACATACAGTATATGGTGTTGGAATTGCACTGCTGCTCATGCGTTCGGCTCAGAATAAAGCTATAGAAGCGCGGCAGACTCTGCGGGGACACTATTGTGCCGTCGTCATAACATCATAACAGAGAGTCGTAGCTTGACATGGTGCTGTGCATTGTGTCAAACATTTTTTCGTTTTCTCTGAGGGATTTGATATTTGACATTCTTATTTTGCATCTACAGTATAATTGCATGCCTGCTACATTTGGATTTGGTGTGCCATTCATGGTGTTTTCAACACTTCAGATGCCACATTTCAAAGTAATCAAGTTACAAAGCAGAAACGTTACCATACTAGCCTCTGTTGGTCTGGCTGGTCATGTCTTGCATTTTTTCTTGAAATTAATCCAAAACGTTCCAAACTATGGTGGTCAGACGCGGTAGTTAGATACCGATTGCTACTCTCGCGATACTCAATGCCTGTCTCCACAATATGATTTATGGCTGGTATTCATGCGGGCTGCACGGTGGTCGGGTGTGTTATGTTCATACATGGGTGTATGGTCTGTTGTTATGGCACTGTTCCTTTAAGGTTTAGCCGTCAAGTGTGACAAGTCTCGTAAAGGAGAGTAGAGGCGGTAGAAAAAGTGTTATTCAGCATTCAACACGTTGTGGTTATTGTCTACTGCTCAGACATAAGATTTGGCGAACGAGGATGTCCTCTATGGCTTTATCGCCGCCACCGGTGTTCCTGCCCGTCCCGGGGGAGCCCGCAGTTCCGTGGGACCGGTGGCTGACGTCATTTGACGACTTTTTGGTCGCTTCGGGGCACTCGGACCTGCCTGACGCTAGGAAGTGTGCGCTGCTGCGTCATTGTCTTGGTCAGGAGGGCCAGCGGATTCTCGCCACGCTCACGTTGTCAGGCAATGGGTATGATGCTGTCACAGCAGCGCTGCAGACGCATTTTTGCATGGGGAAGAGCCGCCGAATGCGCCGTTTCGAGTTCAGGCAGCGCGCCCAGGGCGCGTGTGAGTCGTTGGCGCACTTTGTCTCAGCGCTGCGCGAGCTGGCGAAGCACTGCGACTTCGGGCAGCTGGAGGATGGTCTGATTGTCGACCAAATCATCGAAAAAACGTCCTGCAGCCAGCTTAGAGAGAGACTATTATTGGAACCGGATTCATTGACGACCAATGACGCTGTCAACATAGGAAAGCGGCTGGAGGCGGCGCTGACGGAGGCGCGGAAATTCAGCTTGGTGGGGCGGGAGCCCGTGACGTCACAGTCATCACCGCCGGTTCAGAACGTCGCCCAGGAAACGGAGGGAGCTTCCGGCGGGGTGAACGCAAGTTGGGACGTACATAGAGTGGACAAGCAAGGGAGGAGGGCCATGTGTTGCACAAATTGCGGCTCGTCTAACCATACCACGGGACATCAAATGTGCCCCGCCCGAGGAAAGCATTGCCGAAATTGCAATAAAATGAACCACTTCGCACGAGTGTGTCGCTCTTCCCCTGCTGGCGCTGACACGACTGTAGTCCCTGTTAACACAGTCCAAAGCATCCAGACATCATTCAAGTACCTCACATGTAAAGTGAATGGGCAACCCATACAACTTTTGGTGGACTCGGGTGCAAAAGTGTCCCTCCTGAATAAGCCCACTTTTGACCGTTTCTTCAGCCATATGCCACTGGCGGAAGCAACTGAACCCTTGGCTGGTTATGGCCACTCCCCCATTACGGTTCTGGGTGTGGTGTTCCTGACAGTTGCCTATGAATGCCAACGTGCCCCACACACCAAATGTTATGTCACACAACAGGGTGCTAACATTATGGGGCTACCCTTGTTCCATGCTCTAGGTTTCGCCATGACTGACGCACGTGGCCAACGAGTTCTCCAAGTGGACACTCCATAGCCGGACCGTTATCCACAGCTGTTCCAGGGACTGGGGTGTATGTCGGGGTTCGTGCACCGCCCGACAGTAAACCAAACGGTCCGCCCGGTAATTCAGCCACTACGACGCATTCCCCTGGCGCTTCGTCACAGCTTTTGTCACGCATGTGGGAGTTTTCAGATATAAACGCATGGCTTTTGGACTGTCGTCGGCCCCGAGCTGTTTTCAAAAAATAATGTCCCTTGAGGTGGCCGGTATCCAAGGCGTGTCCATCTACCTCGATGACGTGGTGGTGCACGCACCCTCCGTCATGCAGGTCCAGCGTTTCAGCCAGCACGGAATCTCGCTTAACGCAGAGAAATGCGTGTTTGGGGCAGAGGAGGTAGAGTTCCTGGGTTTCAGGCTTTCCAGGGATGGCATCACTCCGATTGTGTCCCACACAGAAGCCATCTTGACACTGCCGGACCCACAGTGTGCGTCCCAGGTGTCATCTTTCCTGGGAATGGCCACCTACTACCTAAGGTTCCTGCCACCGTATTCCGCGGTGACGGCACCTCTGCGGCGCTTGCTTAAGAAGGAGGCTGTGTGGGAGTGGACCCCGGCCTGCAGCGAAGCAGTGCGCATCATTAAGCAGCAGCTCACATCTCCGCCTACTTTGTCACAGTATGACTGCGCCCACCCTGGTCACATGCGATGCTTCTGGGCTGGCTTTGGGTGCGGTACTTTCCCAGACTTTTGATGGGGTGGAGCGCCCGGTTGCCTTCACATCAAGAGCCCTCACTTCAGCAGAGCAGAAGTACTCGGCGGGCGAGAGGGAAGCCCTTGCCTGCCTCTGGGCGTGCGAACGCTGGCATGTGTACCTGTACGGCAGAGCCTTCACTATTCGCACAGACCACCAGGCGATGACAGCATTGCTGACTATTCGTGGTGCAGGACACAGGCCCATGAGGCTGCTGAGGTGGGCTGATCGGCTGAACCAGTACAATTTTAAAGTAGAATTCCTGCCCAGGCGCTCCAACTTGGTGGCGGACCTCCTGTCAAGGGCCGTCGCCATCACGACACAGCAGTCTAATGGGGCCATTTCCGCACCCGATGAGGAGGAAGACTGGGTCCAGGTCTTGCATGGGCCACTCAGCACAGTAGTCACCCTGACGGAATTGCAGCAGGCCTCAGCAGAGGATGTGGGTCTCACAACGCTTTGTGCTTATGTCCAGAACGGCTGGCCGGGCAAGGTGGATGAGGCCTTACTCCCCTATCACAGAGAGCGGGCCGAACTATCCTGTTGGGGGACAGTGTGTCTGGCCCGTGGACATCGTGCCATCATACCTTTGGCACTGAGAGCCAGGGTGCTGCGCATGGCACACGAGGGCCACCTGGGTGTGGTAAAGACAAAGCAGCGTTGCCGGGACACAGTGTGGTGGCCCCGCATTGATGCTAACGTGGAGGAGCTGGTGTGTGACTGTGGTAGTTGTCTTTTGAGTGGGAAGTCAGGTCAGCCTGTCACGGCGCCCCTCGCTCCTACTCCGTGGACTGCAGCTCCATGGGAGCACATTCAGGTAGACCTCTGCGGTGAACTGCACGGAGCACCTGCACACGCACGGTTCTTGCTAGTTGTGCACGACTTACATTCCAAGTAGCCCGAGGCGTTTGAACTAAGCTCTACCACCACTGCCACCATTACAGACCGTCTGGATAGGTTGTTTGATCGCTGGGGCTTGCCCAGGGTCATCACAACAGATAATGGTCCCCAGTTCACCTCAGCTAAGTTTGGGGAGTTCCTGTCAAAGAGGTCCATCAGGCACATTAGAACAGCCGTGTACCACCCAGAGAGCAATGGGGGGGTGGAAAGGCTGAATAAAACTCTTAAGAACGGAATTAAGGCCTGTCTGGTAGAGGGGCAGACTTTCAGCAGGGCGTTAAGCCAGACCCTTTTGACCATCCGGGCATCCAAGCACAGCACGACAGGGGAGTCACCTGCATTGTTAATGATTGGATGGGAACTGAGGCAACCACTTAACTGTTTGAGGGCGGGGCCAGCCCCCGCACAGGAAAGACCGGCACCGCAAGTGGTCCTAGCCCGGGTCCAGGGCTCACAGGACAAGATGAAAACCCGTTTTGATGCGCTGCATAAAGTTCGGCCTCCGGCCTTGTCAGTGGGGGATTGGGTTCGAGTAAAATTCCCCAACCGGCAGAACAAACTGGGAACCAATTGGTCAGAGCCTCGGCGAGTGGCTCGACGGCTGGGCTCAAAGACCTTTCGGCTGGAGGATTGGTCCTGGTGGCAAACCGCCTAAAGCGGATTCCAGCTTCAAATGCTCTTGTTCCACGGCCTACTCCAGCGGCGGTTCTTGACTGGCGGACCGGGCCCGAATGTCTTCGCGAGGGTGGCAACGGGCCGCCACTGGGGAATGACCAGACAGGGCGCCCACAACAAGCCAGAGCCCCACCGGTCTGGCACGGGGACTATGTCATGGGAAAATGACTGGGCGGCCCATTGTTGTTTGTTTCTAATGGGGGGGAAGGGGGGGGTGTTATGTTCATACATGGGTGTATGGTCTGTTGTTATGGCACTGTTCCTTTAAGGTTTAGCCGTCAAGTGTGACAAGTATCGTAAAGGAGAGGGGGCGGTAGAAAAAGTGTTATTCAGCATTCAACACGTTGTGGTTATTGTCTACTGCTCAGACGTAACAGGGTGGTTAGCATGTTGATCATGCACTCAAGAGATCTGGAAGATCTGGGTTTAAATCTCCGCTTGGGCATCACTCTGTGGAGTTTGCATGTTCTTCCTATGCATGGGTGGGTTTTCTCTGGCTACTCCGGTTTCCTCCCACATTCCAAAAACATCCAGGAGTGAGTGCTCTGTGTAGACCGTTGAATGACGGCCATCCTGACGTGGAATTATTCAGCTGCCTTTACAATACTTTTAGGGTAGGACTAATGACAATGGTTATTCACCAATTTGTGGTGTGACTTAGAACAGCCAGCGGTTACAGCGGCACTTCACGTGCGGGGTCCACACACCATGACAGAGGAGTCCGGGCACAGCGAGGGAAGACAACCGCTATACACGGAGCCGAATATCCAGCGTTTGACGTGAAACTAACGTAGCCATTGTACCTCACGGTCTTGCGTCCATAGTGGCGTTTTCTTTTTGAGTGGCGGGAGTCGAGCGGCATCCAGCTTTGAGGCGCATTTACCGCACCTACCATGTAGGAGTGTGGCCCGGAATCTCACGGTAGAAGCTGATGTGACTAATAACAGGCCAAAGTCTACCACTAAGCTGTGCTTTTGTAGGAGAGGCTACTAAATTCTTGCTCTTTTACTCCGTTTGCGGGCACTAAAAGCAGGACACGTGCACGCTAAGATACCTACTTGTGTGGCTGCCTTGTCACACAGCCTTATAAAGACGCACGGCGTTGTGTTTTATGTCCGTGTCATCGAGGGGGTAGAGTGCACCCGTGTTGTTTTATGTATACGGTAGATGTTACAACGCACTCATGTTGCCTTTTTATGTGCGTGTGTGTCTTGGCGGCGGCGGACACACACTCGTCGTGTTCTACGCCGCCGTCTCGCTGTGTTGGCGGAGGTGAGCCGGGAGGAGGAGGCACATTTAGATGAGATAAAAGGGGGAGCGGAGGGGGGCAGCAGGGTCCTGTTGTGAGCACTGATTACCCTCTGCCCACTTGAGATTGATGGAGAGTGGCGCGCACACACACACACACACACACACACACACACACACACACACACACACAGTCTGCTGCCAACTGATTGATGATAGTTCCACCCAGACTACAACCAGCCCGGCAACACTCTTCTACTCAGTGTGTATATCCTGATGACGTTCTACACGTGTGTGTGTGTGCGTGTCTCAGTTCCCACCTGTCTTAATTAGAAGGACCTATCAAGACGGATTGGCTGATTAGATGGCATTCCCACTCATGCACTTAATGCAGTGCAAGTCTCTAATGCAGTGTTATAAAGTGATGGCACAAGGAAAACCATGGGAGTGGGAGTGCCCCTGCAGAGGGTCTTTGACTAGGCTGTTTGCAGTCGGTCTGTAAATTCAGTAGCTCACTGCTTTTTGCTACTGTTTTTGCAGCACAATCTTAAAAATAGCAGAGCATTCCTGTAATAGAGGATCTTGGACGAGCATCTGGGCAGTGCACTCCTGTCAAATACTTGATCACAAGCTAGGTTGTTATTTGTTTGCAGTAGGTTCTTACAAACAGCTCCCGACACATATAGATGATCTTCGACATGTGCTGTGGAAGTACGTCCTCAAAAAGAGCAACCCACTCTTTTCGTTTTGGCAGTACATCAGTGCTCCTACAATATACTAAATGTTTGATGAGCGTTTTTTTTCTGTCCGTTCTTAAAAATCACAGCACTGCTGTCATATAGAGAGGATCTTTGACTATCGTATGTGCAGTAGGTCCTTAAAAAAAACAGCACAGTGCTCCTGTCACATACATACATTTTGATGAGCATTTTTCTGTACATTCTCAAACATCACAGAGCACTTCTGTCATGTAGATGATCTTTGATTGTTTTTCTGATCATTTTTGCAGTAGGTAAAAAAAAAAACAGTGTAGTGCTCAGTGCTCCTGTCAAAGAGATAATTTTTGATTACTACTTTTTCCAGTATATTCTTCAAAATCACAGAGCACTCCTGTCACATAGCAGATATTTGACTGTTGTTTTTGCTGTAGGTCCTTAAACATCACAGAGCACATATAGACAAGCGGTCCCCAGGTGTTTGTGTGTGCGTGTGTGTGTGTGTGTGGGGTGGGGGGGTGGGGTGTCACCATTATATCGACTGGATGTGTCCTAGAATCTTCCTATCACATAGATGATCTTTGATGAGCCTTTTTGCAGTACAATACAGCTGCACCCCTGTCATGTGGAGGATCTTTGACTCCCATTTTTGCAGTCAGTCCTTAAAAAATGCAGCCCCTTCTGCCACCTACATGATCTTTGACTAGAGTGTTTGCCCTAGGTCCTTAAGAGCAGCAGAGCTCCTGTCACATTGATGATCTGTGAGGCATTTTTGCAGTACATAAAACTAGCAGAACAGTCTTTTGTAGTCGAGTGGTTAGCATGTTGGCCACACAGTCGGGAGATTTGGAAGATCTGGGTTTGAATCTGCGTTGGGCATCTCTGTGTGGAATTTGCATCTGTGCAGCATGGGAGAAAATTAGCATGTGGACAGTGGTGCGTTCAAGGACATGCAAAAACTTTGGGATTTGTAACTGTATATATTTTTTAATAAAAATAATGGCCCATATGTCCAAAATGGATATGCGTGTACATAAAATTTTAATGTAATTATTTACAATTTTGTTTTTTAGGGGAGGGGGGTGCCTGTGGTTGGGGACCCCTGATATAGAGGAAGTTCCTCTTTGATTCCTGCAGTCTTTTTCAACTGCCTGCAATTTTGCAGTCAGTTTAGAAAAGCAATACAGCAGAGCGTTCCTGTCATTTAGAAGATCTTTGACGAGCATATTTGCAGTACATTCCTGTACTAGTGTTTTTTATTTAGGATTTAATGCAGTACAACACAAAGTTTGAACCCTGTCATACAGACAATCTTAGACTGGCGCTCTTCCTGTAGGTCCTTAAAAAAGAACAAAGTGCTCCTGTTGTATAGAGGATCTATGCAGTGCATTTCTAAAAATAGCATATGGAGGATTTTTGATCCGTGTTGTTGCAGTCGCTTCTGTCATTATAGAGGATCTTTAAGACGTAAGGTATGAGTCATGCGTTGTCATTATGTCCACAGTCAGAATAACAGTAAAGGGAAAAGTGCGCCCCATTCCAAATTTCTCATGAGAAGAGTCTCTGAAATCTGCCCAGCACCAGCAGAGCCTCAGCAAAATCTTCTGTGTTCCTGCCAGGTGGACAAAAGCTTTATTAAATCATTAATCCACGCCGGTGGCTCCGGTCTGCGGCGACACAGCGACGTGTTCTTCCTGCTTTCAAAGCACTTTGGACTCGTGGCTCATTGAGGATGGCTGGATGAGTTCATACTATATATTCCTAAATATTTTTGTAAATTTGTCTTGGAGATGAATAAAGTATCTAGCTTTATCTACCTCCGCTTGAAATTGTTGTCACTGAACTGACTTTTTCTCCTGTGTGTGACGTTGACGGCCTGTCAGAACTTCCCGTGAGCTTGCTTGTAAACAAACACTGAGAAAGAGAAAGACACTTTGTACCAAATGTTCCACGACGAGGGGAGGAAAAACATTCTTTTTCTATTCATGTTATCAAACTATTTTCTTTTTCTATGTAATCTAAATTGTTTTTGAATTCAAGTCTTTGTTGTATCATAAGTATTGAGGAACTGCATGTAAGTGTATTTATTATTCATATTTTTTTATGACCATGGGAGGTTATATGCTTCTGCCTTCACATTTTCAACTATTTTTTTTTATTTTGCATTTTGTACATTTTTTGTTTGTTTGGTTGAAATAAACTTTTACTATACTATACTACAAAAAAACATATAGAACACAAAAAAGATTATGAGCCACCTGAAACGCCAGGAAAAAGTGCAAAAGCTTTGCCAGAGACCTCCGTGGCGGCACACCGGCTGTTCGGAGCGTGTGCCCGAATACAGTGCACCTACAGGGCACCACCCCCTATATACTCTAGTTGCCTAATAGTAGTAATGTAGTCATGTGTGATTAGGACAAATCGGCAGGTACACTTGGTCACATTCTAATTTGTTTCACTCCTTTTTACCTCCAGGTGTGCACAAAATACACTTAAATTCCAATTTTAAAAAAATGATGCACTTGAGAAGCTGTGAGTTGTCAGTATTGGTTGGGAAAAAATATCATGCTTTTCTATTTACATGAGTTCTGTTGCTGTTGTGTTGTGCAATATACTTGTTGTTCATAATTTAAACGACCTACATCTTCTTCTGCTTTCTCATGCATTCCAAATCAGTATGACAATGAAAGGGTTAAGTTAGCCCTCGGCCATCTGAACGAAGATTTTCCACTGCAGGAGGTGCTCACTGATGACCTTCGTCGACTAATCCAGCTGCTTTCTCGTGTCGGATTATAATGTCATTACACCACACACACACACACACTGGCCTGTATAGATTTATGCTTTAATATATACGTTTTAAACACGCACACGCCAGTTAATGAGGCACTCTGGGTAATGATTCCACCACCAGGAGTGAATGAAGCGCCGTAAATATGAATAACGCCAGTGGACAAAAGGATCAAGGGAGCTTAAGAAAAAAAAAAAAATTATATATATATGTGAATAGATGAGGACTTATTTGAATATAAAGTGCATTTGTTGGCGACGTGTCGCTCGTCTGCAACACGCCAGGAAGTTCATTCATCACGCGGGAGCCCTTGCTCTGCCGTTTTTCTTTTCTTTTTTTATATTATTATATATTTGCCGCCGTAATGCTTTACAGCCGCTGCATAAAAAGGATGAGCATAAAGTTTAACACACTAAAGCAGCTTGGATGCTCGCTAAAGTGTGCTATTAGTTCAAATCAAGAGAACGGTCCTTTGCATCATTTCATTTGAAGGCAATTATTAGGTAGAAATGTATGCAGAAATTGATTTTGCAAATACCATGCAGTACATCACAAACATGGACGACATCTTCTGCTTAAAATGTGTGTATATATATATATATATATATTATATATATGTGTGTGTGTATGTGTGTGTGTATATATATTAATATATGTATATATATGTGTGTATATATATGTTTATATGTAAATGTATATACTGTATATGTGTGTATATATATACATATGTATATATAAATCTATACATGTGTATACAGTATGTGTATATATGTGTATATGTGTACATATGTATATATATATATATATATATATATACATATACATATACATATAACATAATCTACAAGTAGAGAAATTATGTGCTGAATATGTAATTTTTAAAGAACGTAAATGTAATTTTATTATTTAAAATAAAAAAGGTATTTTGTGCAATTATATGAAAATAGTTAGGTGTTTTTTGTAAAAAAAATGACAGGTGACAAATGACAAAAATGACAAATGAATATTATACAGTATAATATACAGTATATATATATATATATATACATATATATACTGTATATATATAAAACACTTACTCCTCCCCTGAGCCACCACCTTGTCGTGGTGGCTCAGGGGTATTTGCGTGTCCCAATGATCCTAGGAGCTAAGTTGTCTGGGCGTGTCATGCCCCTGGTAGTGTCACCCATGACAAACTGGTCCTAGGGGAGGGACCAGACAGACAGTGGCTCAAACGACCCTGATGATGAATAAAAACATTGGATTTCGTTTTCCCTCGCCCGGACGCGGGTCACCGGGGTCCCACTCTGTAGCCAGGCCTGGAGGTAGGCCACGATGGCGAGCATCTGGTGGCCAGGCCTACACCTATGGGACCCAATCGGGCACAGCCCGAAAAGGTAACGTGTTTGCCTCCTCCCATGAACTCACCACTCGTAGGAGGGGCCAAAGGGGTCGGGTGCAAAGAGAGCTGTGTGGCGGCCGGAGGCGGAGGCCTTGTCCGATCCTCGGCTACAGAAGCTAGTTGTCGGTAGGTGGAATGTCACCTCCCTGGCGGGGAAGGAGCCTGAGCTGGTGCGGGAGGTGGGGAAATTCCGGCTAGATGTAGTCGGACTCACCTCAAAGGACAGCAATGGCTCTGGAACCAGTCCTCTCAAGACGGGCTGGACTTCATTCCACTCTGGTGTTGTCGGCAATGAGTGGGACGGGCAAGGGTGCCAATTCTTGTTGCTACCCGGATCCAAGGCTGCACGTTGGAGTTTAACCCAGTGAACGAGAGGGTAGTTTCCCTACGCCTTCAGGTGGGGGGACAGGTCCTGACTGTTGTTTGTGCTTATGCGCCAAACAGCAGTTCAGAATACCCGCCCTTTTTTAAATCCTTAGAGGAAGTACTAGAGAGTGCACCTTTGGGGCATTCATTGTTCTACTGGGTGACTTCAACACTCATGTTGGCAACAACTCTGAGACCTGGAGAGGTGTGATTATGAGGAATGGCCCCCCTGATCTTAACCCTAGCTGTGTCTTGTTATGGGACTTCTGTGCTCGTCACGGATTGTCTATAACAAACACCATGTTCAAGCATAAGGGTGTCCACATGTGCACTTGGCACCAGGACACCCTGGGCCGCAGTTCGAGGATTGACTTTATGGTTGTGTCGTCGGACGTGCGGCCACATGATTTGGACACTTGGGTGAAGAGAGGGGTGGAGCTGTCAACTGATCACCACCTGGTGGTGAGTTGGTTCCGATGGTGGGGGAAGATGCCGGTCAGACCTGGCAGAACAAAACGCATTGTGAGGGTCCGCTGGGAACGTCTGGCAGAGTTTCAACTCCCACCTACGGGAGAGCTTTGACCATGTTCCGAGGGAGGCAGCGGACATTGAATCGGAGGGGGCAATGTTTCGTGCCTCCATTGTTGATGGAGCTGTGGCCGTAAGGTGGTCGGTACCTGTCGTGGCGGTAATCCCAGAACCCGTTGGTGGACACCAGTGGTGAGGGATGCCGTCAAGCTGAAGAAAGAGTCCTATCAGGCCGTTTTGGCCCATGGGACTCTGGAGGCAGCTGACAGGTACCAGAAGGTCAGGCGGTCTGCAGCTCTGGCAGTCGCTTAGGCAAAAACCCGGACATGGGAGGAGTTCAGAGAGGTCATGGAAAAAGATTTCCGGATGGCTTCAAAGAGATTCTGGACCACCATCCGCCGTCTCAGAAGGGGGAAGCAGTGCACTGTCAACACCGTGTGTGGTAGGGACTGTGTGCTGCTGAACTCGACTCGAGATGTTGTGGACCGGTGGAGGCAATACTTTGAAGACCTCCTTAATCCCACCGACACTCCTTCCAACATGGAAGCAGTACCTGGGAGCTCTGAGGTGGGTTTGCCTATCTCTGGGGATACCCGGGGGTGTATGAGATCCGCCCGGAGTTCCTTAAGGCCCTGGATGCTGTAGGAGTGTCTTGGTTGACACGACTCTGCAGCATCGTATGGACGTCAGGGTCGGTGCCCCTGGACTGGAAGACCGGGGTGGTGGTATTGCTTTTCAAGAAGGGGAACCGGACGGTGTGTTTTAACTATTGTGGGATCACACTCCTCAGCCTACCCGGTAAGGTCTATTTAGGGGTTCTGTAGAGGAGGATTTGCCGGATAGTCGAAACTCGGATTCAGGAGGAGCAGTGTGGTTTTCGTCTTGGTCGTGGAACTGCGGACCAACTCTATACTCTCGGCAGGGTTCTTGAGGGTGCATGGGAGTTTGCCCAACCAGTCTACATGTGTTTTGTGGACTTGGAGAAGGCATTTGGCCGTGTTCCTCGGGGAATACTGTTGGGAGTGCTCCGGGAATATGGGGTATCGGACCACCTAATCCAGGCCAGCCTTGTCATTATTGTGGAGTAGTTTTTTGTTTTTTCTCCCGGAGAGCATTCTTTGTCAAAACGCCTTCACACTAGGGGTATAACAATTCATCCACTACATCGCTGTATCGATTGCTATTCCTGTGATCCAACTACATTGGTCTGTGTTCACCAAAAAAGGCGCTAAATCTCGCTATGAAATTTGCTTCATGAACTTCATTAACTTCTGTAATGAAGTGCTTAGAGAAGAGATAAAGGTAACCAATTAAATGTTTGATAGATTTAATTACACACTTGATTTAATTCAACCTGTTAATATATTCATTGTTAGTTCAACCTGACGTGTTGGTTGCACTTTATTTAAATACAATTTCAATGCATTGTTGTTTACTTGTTTGTTTATATCAATAATTCAGTATACCTGATTCCCTAACAAAAAGAAAAGAAAACAACGGGACTTCACCTGCACTGTCCAGTATCCAGGTATTTATTGGTTGAATTTATGGCTAAAAAGTTGCTGAATCCATTTAAAGTTACTGGATCGTTTCAGACTGTATGGTTCCAATTGAACCAAAATTGGTGAAATGAACACTGCAAAACAACAACAACACAAAAAAAACTGCTGCATGCATTTTTGTCTTAAATCGTCCTCTTTTGGGAAAGAAATCAAACATACGGGATCGCTCTGAGGCTGTGAACATCCAGCAGCAACACAACATGTTGGATCGACTGCTATTTTATGAAAAATAGCATGTGTTTGCTCGGCTTTAGCTGCGAGGTGATACTCTGCTGATGTCACTTCGCTGAACAACAAGTACTATGAACGTACTCGTTGCCAATTTACCGTTCACTTAAAAAAAAACAAGCACTGTATCTTATTAATATAAAACATATCTCAGCGATGTTGATCAATCATGTCAGTGACCTTTCACATAACAATATTATATATATTTTCTAAGCAAATATTACCATTTTTATATAAGCTAAATTGTCATAGGTATTATTGTCATAAAATCCAAAAAAGTACATCCACGTTTACGTGACGTTTTTGCTCCTGCTACTCAGTAGTCTTTTAGTTTGATCAGCTCATGGGGGAAAATAATTACGTGTAATTATGTCTTCTACCCGCAGCCAAAGTGGAAATAATATCAAAGCACATTACGTGTCCTGAAAACCGCCTTTGCTTGTGTTAATTCAGTGAATGGGACGCCATTATTGCGGTGCTTACCTGGACTCTGAGTGCGGCACGGCTGTGAGAACCGCTGGGTCAAGTCCTCCTGACGCAAGCAGCAGGGGAAATCTGTGCGAGAAAAAGAATGATCATCTCCTACTTCATTAAGCGCCATTGAGACCCTCTAAGCATATATTAGAATCATCATAACGATTATCCCCCCTCTCACAGCAGGACAGCCGCGCTGCTCGCACGTGGCGGCGGGAACTTTTCATTTGTTTGTGAGGCTTGTTGTTACGCTGCGATGCTCGCTTATTTACCCGCCCGCTGTCGTGTGTCGCAGGTTGTCGGGCAGTAACGTGCCCTCGCCCATCGTCAGCGGGAAGAATTGGCTGAGGTTGCGTTTCGTCACCGACAACAACCACCGCTACCGTGGATTCAGCGCTCATTATCAAGGTGAGTCTGCTGGCAGACATGCACCACACAAAAACGCCATCACAGACTATATACTGCAAAGCAGGTGGGAAAAGCGGCTGCATTACCTACTAGTGGCCAACAGAGGGCAGCCAGGGGTTGTTTACGCAAGACATTATGCGAACATTACACCACTTCTTTACGCTTTCTCTGTTTTTTTACATGTTTTCACAAACAGAAAGGATTTTTAAAAAAGGAACAGCTGTATTGGTGTTTGTTTGCTCATTTTTATGTAAGCTAAATATTAACATTAAACGACAGAAATGCTGTTGTTTTCAGGCTTGGGAGCTATAAATAGTACAGCCGTGACTCAAAAGCCCCAAAAACCCACAAAATTATGCAACAGACATTGAAAAAATGAATGTTTAATGCCATATTGGTGTTTGCTTACTCATTCATATGAAAGCTAGCTACTTTAAACGACAAAACTGCATATTTTTTTAATGCTAAGGTGCCATAAATTGCTCAACTGTGACTCAAGCGACAAAAACAAACACTAAACTATGCAACAGATGTTGAAAAATAAATATTTATAATGCTATATTGGTGTCCTTTTGCTCATTCATGTGCATGTTAGCTACTTGGTAATCACAGAATAACCTTAAGTGACAGAACCGCACCTTTTTTTAACGCTAAGATGCCATAAATAGTTCAACTGCGTCTCAAACGCCAAAAGAAACACAAAATTATGCCACAAACATAGAAAAACAAATGTTTTTAATCCTCGATTTTTGTCCTTTTGACCAGTCATATGCACGCTAGCTACTTGTTGTCACAGGATAACGTTAAATGATGAAATTGTATATATATATTTTTCATTTTTTTTTAGTTTAGGGTCTCATAAAGTATTCAATTGTGATTCAAGCGGCAAAAGAAACACAAAATGGTCCAACAAAACTTGAAAAAGTATATTTTCAATGCTGTATTGATGTCGGTTTGCCCAATCCTATGCAAGCTAACTACGCTAAACAACATTGCACAGTTTTTTTAATGCGAGGGTGCCATAAATTGTTCAATTGTGACTCAAGTGGTGAAAGAAACACAAAATTGTTCTACAAAATTTGAAAAAATATATTTTCAATGTTACATTTGTGTTGGTTTGCCCATTTACATGCTAGGTACCTAGCCAGCTAGCTACATGGTTGTCACAGGATAACATTAAACAAGAGAACACACAAGATAACAGACAGAATAAGGTTAAAAAACAAAACTGGATGATTTTTTTTAATTCCGTGGTGCTATAAACGATCCAATTGTGACTCAAACGGCAAAAAGAAGCACAAAACTAATACACAATTGTAGCTCTAAATTGTTTGCCAGCGCATATGCAAGCTAGTTTGTGGTTTTGTCACAGAAAAATAGTAAATAATGGAACGATTTGATTTGTTGGCTTCCAGCGTGGCAAAAACGCTTCAATTGTGACTCAAATGGCAAAAAGAAATGCAAAGAAAACCCACACAACACTAGATTGGTGCTCATTTTTATGCTAGCTAGACACTCCTTGGTTAACGTACAAGCAAATAAACGCTTCCACTTTCCTTGTACGCTGCTTTTATTGCCACGATTTTACTATTTCGCTTCTTTCCGCTGCTATTTGCCATTTTTTTGTGTCCCGCTGTCCGTTTTTTTTTTCTTTTTAAACATGCTGTGTGCCAAACATTGCTTTTGTCTCCCTGCGTCCTCACGCCAAAGTGCACTGAGCGTTTGAGGAATTGACACTTTGCACGTGGTTATTTTTGTCGGGGAATGACAAGCGCTCGAGGCATGCTTGCCGTTCGCTCCCGCGCGGCTCGGAGGTCAGAACGGCTGTTTTTATTTCAAGCGGAGGTGGATTAAGTTGCTATGACTGAACTATGAATTCCAATCCCTTCTTCAAAGGTGAGCCTTTTTTTTTGGATTACAGTCGTACAAGCGGTACGTTTGTGCTGTGGACAAAAACATCTTGAATCTTCTTTTGATGTCTACGGCCTGTTGAGCATCATGGCGTTGCTATTCTCGCTCACAATCCGTGCTAGCGCCGTTAGCGGTGATGCTAGCGCCGTTAGCGGTGGTGCTAGCGCCGTTAGCGGTGGTGCTAGCGCCGTTAGCGGTGGTGCTAGCGCCGTTAGCGGTGGTGCTAGCGCCGTTAGCGGTGGTGCTAGCACCGTTAGCTAGCGCCGTTAGCGGTGCTAGCTAGCTAGCACCGTTAGCGGCTAAGAAGTAGAAACTCATTACTTTTGTTTATTTATTTCCTCATTTATTACTCATTTGTGCCCAGCTGGGTTTAAACTGAAACTGATGTAATAACTTTCACATTGACTTTTAATCGTTTTACTCACGCTAACGGCTAACTTTATAATGAACCGGACGCCTGGCGTTGACTTTTGAGCCAAACAAACCAACAAAAATTAGAATTGAATATCTCATCATTATGTGATCAAAAACATGTTGATGTTGTTTATTTTCTTTTATTTTAAAGCACATCTTCGTGTTTCCTCCCGGGCTAACAAGCTAACCACTTCAGGATCACTTTAATTGGTCCTGATGGATCCATAATCGGTTTGAAAAGGTTACTCAGGCCGGTTAATTACCAGGTTTGAGAAGCTGCCGGATTAATTAAACGGGCGTCCTTTACGAGCTCCGGATTGATCGGGCCACCGACCGACGGACTGATGTCCGCCGTCAGCTGTCAGTCATCATCCCCAAACCTCCCTAACATGTGATTAGTTTGTGTTAATTGTTTATTTACTTGGCTCCATCAGCTCACGGGACATCTGATTGCGTACCAAGAAGACGGATAATCATCCTACGGACTTTTGAAGCCATTTTCACTTTTTGATGGAATTTACGTTGAATTTGCCAGCAGATTTTCATTCAGTCATTGTTGAATTTCTAATTCTTACAAACCGGCCTAACATGACAAAGCTACACAAAAAGGACACACGTTTCAGAGAAATTTTCAAGGGCGCTGAAAAACAAAACAAATATGTTTAGAAATACAAAATCACTTATTTTTATGTCTTTTCTATTTTGTACTTTATGTCACAAGCAGACGGAGCCCGCTGTGAGTGCCTTGAGGTCACGTCCGCACAAATACCGATCGTTTATCAGTTTTTAATTGGTTCCAGACCCAACCGCCATAAATTCATTTCTGCCATATCGGATTCAATATTAATAAATGGAATTTATTATTATTTTGCTGGTTATGGCATAGAAAACGCGTTTATGGCTTTCTAAAAAAAGGTTTTTAACACCATTTTTTTTTCAAGCCTTAAGAATGGGAGGAGAACCTTTTTACTCTATCATGTCAAATATGACATGGTTGATTTCATAACTCCGTGCAGTGTTTTGTGTCATTGCCGCCGCCGAGTGACCAGAATGTCACATATGACTTGAATGTTAAGATGTTTGGACTAAAAAAAGACCATAGCAGTCATTTATTCATTAAATACTTTCTGAATAACCGCGGTATAGCAAGGGAGCGATAATCAAACCACAATATTGCAATGTTTATTATGTATGTTTATTATGGTGTACCCCACAATAATTTAACACATCGTTGAGTGGATAGCGTTAGCGCACATTACCTTAAGAACAAAAACGAGACGAGACAAGACTCTAACATTACTTTTAAGAAAAGTACGCAAAAATACAAACAAATATGACCATATATTACATTACTAATACACTCTCTATTATGGTGCAGTCTTTTGCACAGTGTGTGTATGCTAGCGGGCCCCGCCTCCACCCATCAAGGCAATGAGACTGTATGCCTATTATATATATATATATATATATATATATACAGTATATACTAGCTAGTCAGTGAGAGTTATGGGTACTCAAACAGGCAGGAGCTCAGCCTCAGTTTGATTACTTTTTGGGGACAGTAACGACGTAACTGATGACTTTTGCAAGTAATTTGCCCAACACTGTTACTAACTATGTCATTCTCGAGCAGGGTCGGGAACCTTTTGGGCTAAGAGAGCCGTGGTATTACACATATTTTCCCTTTTATTTCCGTCAGAGCCATATCCTATTTTTTAACAGTAGTTATAACTAAAAGTGTGCATTTTTAATCAAGACCAACATTTTTAGAAGATGATAAGTCTCTGATTGGATACTCTCTGCAGGCTCATTGAAGGTGCTTGGGAGGTTTGCCCAACCAGTCTACGTGTCGTCAGTCTACCGTGTTCCTCGGGCAGTACTGTGGATAGTGCAACTTGATATTGCTTTGTTTGTTTCTCACAATATAACGACATAAAAAAAAATTAAACCTTTTTTATTCACGTAAAATTGTGACTTTTTTTCTCTAAGTATCTTGACATTTCCACTCAAAATACAGCATTTGTTTTTCTTTTTTCTTTTTAAATTGTCTAAGTTTTTTTACTTGCAATTATGACTTTATTCCTGTAATATTCTGACTTTATTCTCCTAAAATCTCCTTAGATTACCTGATTTTTTACACCTAATATTTTGACTTAATTTTTGTTGCTGTTTTTGGTTAAATTGTATTTTTAGATCCCCTGTTGTAAGCAAGATATGTTACATACTTTTTTAACAAAAAACTAAATGAAAATAAATACATGTTAAGAAACGTCTTAGAGCCACATGTGCTCATCAAAAGAGCCACATCTGGTTCCGCAGCCACAGTTTCCCTACCCCCTGTTCTTGACGCCTTCCTGTGTCCAGCCGTACCTCGCCCTCCCCTGCCAACGGTGCCACGCTAATAGTTGGGGTTATTTTAGTGTAGTCAACAGCGCATCAAAACAATTCCAAATTTGTCCCCGAGAGACAACATGAAGAAATGTGCTTTGGCAGGCGCTTGCTTGGCTTTATAAGACGCTGCTCCGAGACCTCCCAGGGTGTCTTTGGCTCGCCGTGCTGCCAGCTAGATGGTCAGACTTTCTTCTTTTTTTTGCGTGACTCTCTATCTCTATGCGTGTGTGTGTGTGTGTGTGTGTGTGTGTGTGTGTGTAGCCACAGTGGGTCAGCCAATTGGCTCACATTACCGTCTAATTGTGCCTTTGCTCCCTAAATGATGAAGTGGTGAATGAGAGTGAGAGAATAGATTTTTTTTTAAAAGTCCAGATTGGGCCAGAAAGAGGTAGACTGCTGTCATGTGTTTTGTTAACTATCTTATAATGAACTTACGTATGCGTTTGTTGGTTGATTAGGTGCACTTCTGTGCAAATTTCTGCATTCTTTTTGCTGTGAGCAGCCTTGACACGCACACCCCCATGCTACATGGAGGTTGGAATTCATAGAACTACTTCATGGAAAAGAATTCCTGTATTTGTTCATTTATTCATATATTTTCAGTATATATTTTTTCATGTATTTGTGTTATTTTTGTAAAGTAAGAAATCAAATTATTAGGTATTCAAGTAAATAAATAAATACATTTTTTAAACTAAATTGTAACCACTGCATTTATTGTGTTTTAATTAAAGAAAGAGTATAACTGTACACATGATGAATTCAAAATCTATTAATAAAATGCAATTTATTTATTTAATATGTATCTCTTTTATGTATTTATTTTATATATAACAACCATAAGGACTATCTGTTTTGATTGTTTGATTGATGTTTATTTTAAGTTTGAAAAACGAACACAGGGAGGCATCCAGGCAGGTCTACAAGTACTAAATGAAAATAAATGTAACAACATTGACTCCGTTGTTGTTTTTACGAGGCAATGTATCATTCGACATCATTTTGAAGCATTTATCTCCAGGCTCAATTGTTACTTATTGCCACTTTAAAGCAATCCTTTCTCCTTCTCTGCTTGGAAGTTAGCATGTCAGGCCTCCAGGCGGTTCAAGAGAAAGTAAAAAAAAAAAAAAAAAAACGCTATTAGCTTTGGAATAATTATGGCACAGGTTTGATCTTTTATTCATAGTTTGTGTATGAAGAGGCATTGTATTTGCAGGCTGCACTGGTGGCTTTTAGAGGAGCTCTTACTCTCTTTCCCAGCGGTATGAGGAAGAAAGAGCATGAATTTTATTAAAGCTGCTGCTGCTGCTGGAACATGTCAACAGCTCACAGGAATAATACGTTTTACTTTTTTTTTTTTTTTTTTTACAGTTCTCTCAAAATAGGTCAACTTGCGTCATTACTATTGGAATCATTCATTATTTCAAGGGAGGGGGGCCACAGAAGGATTGAGCAAACATCAATAGATATTCCAGCAGTAAATCCAAGAGCTAAGCACGGAAATCCATTAGTATGCATAGAGAAGAGCAAATAATGATATTTGCAATGACTTGGAGTGTTCTGCACTACGCTACCATTCGTGTTCATGCAGAGCATGTAACACAGCCAAGTACGTTTGTGCAGACTCAATGTCCATGTTTGTCATTTACCCATACATTGTAGTCATACAGTAGTGTTCAAAATAACAGCAGTCCTGTTATTATTATATTTGTATTGCTACAAGGAAAACAAGCTACCAGTAGGTGCAGTAGATTCTTATAAAACAAACAAGACCCAGCTTATCATATGCACGCTTTTAAGGCTGTGCAATTGGGCAATTAGTTGAAGGGGAGGGGGGGGGGCAAAAAACCTTTGGCTCTTCAGCTAAAATGATCTCCAATGCCTCAAAATGGAGAGCAAATCCAGAGTCACGTGGCAGAAAATGGCAGGCAGCTATCAAAGTGGATGTAAGAATAACCAGAATGGAAACGGCTCAGCCAACGATCAGCTCCAGAATGATCAAAGACAGTCTGGAGTTACCTGTAAGTACTGTGACAGACATCTGTGTGAAGCTAACCTCGTTACAGGAATCTCCTGCAAAGTCCCTCTGTTTAAAAAAAGGCTTGTGCAGAAGAAAAAGTTATAATTTGCCAAAGAACTCTTCAGCCTAAAGAGAAATGGAAGAACATTTTGTGAACCGATGAGAGTAAAATTGTTATTTTTGGGTCCAAGGGGTGCAGACGATTTTTGAGATTACCCTCCGAGATGACCCCTAAACTCTGAATTCAAGCTACAGTACACATTGAGGACAGTGACGCATCATGATATGAGCTTGTCTCTCCTACTATGCTGTTGGGCCTATTTATCCCATAGCAGGGATCATGGATCAGTTTGCATATGGCAGAATACTTGAAGAGGTCATGTTGCCTCATGCTGAAGATGACATGCCCTTGAAATGGCTGTTTCAACAAGACAATGAACCCCAACACACAAAAATCTTAGTTTCAAATCAACAAAATGAATGTTATGGAGTGGCCAGCCCAATCCCCCTTAATCTAATGGAGAATTTGTGCGGGTGACATCAAAAATGCTTTCTGAGAAATTTCTGAGAATCTGCTGCACCTACTGGTAACTTGTCTGCCATGTAGCAATAAGAATATATTAATAAGAGTGATTCATCTGGTTAGTCATGTTGGACTGCTATTATTTTGAACACTACTTTACATGCACTTGCATCTATACTATGAAGAGTTAAACACGATATTACAATCAAACCAAACTAGCAATGTTAGATAGAGCCTACGCAAGCAGGACCTCTAAAAAAAACAATAATAGGATGATGACGAAGAAGAAACAAATGAAGAAGAAACAAATTTAATTTAGCAGGAGAAAAAAGAAAGGAACCCTACAGAAGTAACATAAGAACACACACCCTGTGCATATCTGTAAATACATCTCAACATTTGTGTGTGTGTATGTCGCATGAATACTGCGCCAACAATTTGTTTCCTACCCAAAGGCGAAAGCCACCAATCCCGCGCTTCCATCATCATCATCCCCCCGTACATTACCTATTCATGACTTTCTGTGTCTGCGGGGCTGTGATTGGCTCTTAATGAACAAGCGGCGGCACTATCTGTCAGCCGCCGCCATGGCAACCCGCCGCTACATCTCTCAGTCAGTTGTCGAGTGCCGCGACGGAAAACATTATTCAAGACGGGGATGCCCTGAAGGTGGGGGGCGGGCGGTGCGGCCATTTTGGAAACCGAGGAGCGTGCACATCGAGTGTAAACAGACCGCAAAACGTCTCTCATCTTGCACGATCAAGCATCTGCATCATGCATGACCGTGTGCGCTTCGCAATTAACTTACTTCTCAGGACATAAATCCACGGCTCTGCCTCGTTAGTCAAGACAAGAAAGCCTCCGGGGGAAGTTCATATGAGCTAATAAATCTGCAAACTAACCCTTTAGCGCCCTGGATATTATTTTCGGGGAAGCGAGCATTCCACCGCTGCCGCCCGGCTCGTCTTGTTTGCGAACTCAAACGAGGGTAGGAACGTGTGCGGGTGAGTTAATGTGTGCTGATTGCCGGGCTGGGCTTACAAGGCAGCTCATCGAAACATGGACGGCTAAAACTCTGACAGCCAAGACGCCCCCTACTGATTCCACAGGCATTTATTAAACATGAACACATACGTGGGCCGTATTCCGTGCCTCCATGGCTGAGGCAGCTGATCAGAGCTGTTGCCGCACAGTGGTTGTTACCAGTCGTGGCGGCAAGCCCCGAACCCAGTGGTGAACAGCAGAGGTCAGGGTTGCCGTCAAGCTGAAGAAGGAGCACAGATGGCCTGTGGAGCTCGTGAGAAGCCGACAGGTACCAGCAGGCCAAGCAGCACGTGGCTTCAGCGGTGGTCAAAACAAAAACCTCGCAAAGAGGTTCTGGCAAACTGTCCGACATCTCAGTAAAAAGAGTCAGCGCCCCGTCCACACTGTCTACAGTGAGGAAAAAGGCCTGATGACCTTGACTGAGGATATAGTCAGACGGTGTAGGGAATACTTTGAGGCCCTTCTCAATCCCACTGACATACCTTCCATAGAGGAAGCAGAGTCTGAGGACATGAACACGAGAATTTCCATCACCCAGGGTGAGGTATCTGTGGTAGTCAAAAAACTCCACAGTGGCAAGCTCCGGGTGTGGACGAGTTTCGCCTTGAGTTCCTTAAGGTTCTAAAAGTGTTGAGGGGTGGTCTTGGCTGACACGTATCTTCAACACTGAGTATAAGTCGGGAACAGTACCCCTGGAACGGGGTGGTGGTCCTCCTTTTCAGTTTAGAGGTCTTTGGATCTCCTCTCTGCTATTTGCAGACAATGCGGTCCTGATGGCCTCATTGGGCTGTGACTGTCAGCATTTACTGGGGAGGTTTGCAGCTGAGTGTGAAGCTTCTAGGATGAGACTCAGCACCTCCAAATCCGACGCCATGGGTGGATTGCACCCTGTGAATTGGGAGTGAGGTCCTGCCCAAGGTGGAGGAGTTCAAGTATTTTGGGGTCTTGTTCACAAGTGAGGGAAGGTCGGAGGGTGAGGTCGGCAGACGGATCTCTGCAGTGTCTGCTGGAATGCGGTCGCTGTACCGGACTGTCGTGGTGAAGAGAGAGCTGAGTTGGAAAGCTAATATTTCAATTTACTGGTCGATCTATATTCCTACGGTCACGTATTTAGAATAGAAAGACTGGCTGAAATGAGACTTCCTGATCTCCAGCCACCTCTTCTAGTTCCACCGGAAGAACAACAAGGCGCTCCCAGGCCAGCTGTGAGACATAATCTCTCTAGCATGTCCGGGGTCTGCCACAGAGCCTTCCCCCAGCTGGGCATGCCCGTAGCACCTCACCAGGGAGGTGTCCAGGAGGCATCCGGACTAGATGTCCGAGCCACCTCAACTGGCTCCTCTCAATGTGAAGGTAGAGTGGCTTTACTCTGAGCTCCTCGCCCTATCTCTACAGCCATGTGGAGCCATATCGAGAAAACATATTCCGTCCGCTTGTATCTGCAGCCTTGCTCTTTCAGCCCACAGGTGAGGGTGGGACCTGGTTCTGCTGGCTGGTCATCATGACAGTCTGGTACGGTGACCGCATTACTGCAGACACTGCACCGATCCATCTGTTGATCTCACACTCCAGCCTTCCCTCACTCCTGAACAAGACCCTAAAATAGTTGAACTCCTCCACCCGGGGCACATACTCACTCCCAACTCCCACCTTAAACGGCCATCCATTCCTAGCTGGGAACCATGTCCTTGGAATTAAAGGTGGTGAGTCTCTTTACACTAAGCTACAAACAGCCCAAGTAAACAATGACGATTGCATTTTTATGAGGCCATCAGGACATTATTGTCCGTAAACACGGTTGTATGCCTTTTCCAAGTCAACAAAGCACACGTGGACAGTTTGGGCAAACTCTCGTGCACACTCCAGTACCATTGCAAGGATATAGAACTGGTCCAGTGTTCCACAACTGGTTGTACCCTTCTTTCCAGCACTCTGGAGGCTTTCCCAGGGAAACCGAGGAGTGTGATCACCCTCCTGGTGCCTTGTCCTATAAACCCTGTTTTACACTTGAATCATAATCTGCTTTTAAAATGTATAATTTTATTTTCATATATAATGAACAAATTGTGCATGTTTGTGTGTCTGCTTAAATAAGCTCCTTACCAAAAGCTGATAAAATGTGAGTTTTGCTAAAAATAAAGAGATCCTAGTTTTAGCCCCTGGGAGTCTGCCTGCTCTAAAATGTTCTTTTAATAAGCAAAATATCATCTACATTTTTTTCTTAAAAAGCACCATGCTAATATTTGACCCGCTTCTTTGCATATATGCATACAAGTCTGTTTGTATAGAAGACTTTTGCTCTGTTTGAATTGTTTTTAAAGCATTTAAGGTGATGAGTGTGTTTGAGATGAATGCAGCTGGCCCTCCGTCTGTTGTTAGCACTGCAGCAGTTAGCGCATCACCACAGGGATGTTTGGCTTTGATGCATATTCACGCTGCTTCTAACACGCATGCTGCCCAGCGTTGCATATACAGAGAGAATACAGAGCGTATTCACTCACTCAGCCAGACACTGATTTTACTTTTTTCTTTTTCTTTTCTTTTTTTCACAAATGATGCGAATCATTTTTTATTGTACTTTCTTTTAACAAGTCAGTTGCATTATTTTATATTCAATTATACTATATCCATTTTTTGCATCATTTTTTTGTTTTACGTTGGGTTTTTTTGTTGAGAAAATTGTTTTTGTCTTTCTGTATCCTTTTGTGGCTTCTCTTCGGGACGCAAGCATCATACTACCACTAACTATTCCATTCCATTCCATTTTCTCCTGCTTATCCGGGTCCGGGTCGCGGGGGCAGCAATTTCAGTAGGGAAGGCCAGACTTCCCGTTTCCCGGCGACCTCTTCCAGCTCCA
>QODF01000100.1:778463-907661 GCA_024372805.1 Oostethus manadensis | reverse complement strand
CCTCCAGTACCCTTGCAAGGGTGTAGAGCTGGTCCAGTGTTCCGCGACCGGGACGAAAACCACATTGCAGCTCCTGTAACCGAGGTTCGACTAACGGTCGTGCCCTTCTCTCCAGCACCCTGGAGTAGACTTTCCCAGGAAGGCTGAGGAGTGTGATCCCCCTATAGTTGGAACACACCCTCCGGTCACCCTTTTTAAAAATGGGGACCACCACCACGGTCTGCCAGTCCAGAGGTACTCTTCCCAACTTCCATGCAATGTTGTAGAGTCGTGTCAACCAACACAGTCCCCCAACATCCAGAGCCTTGAGGAACCACCCATTCACGTACCACTAACTAATTGTCATTGTATAATAATCATTATATATAATATTATATAATAGTCATTATATAATAACCATGGAAGTGCAATGGCTCCCAGCCTTTTTGGTCAGTTTTAATGTGAGAATTGCTTATTCTCTGTGTATCCTTTTGCAGGTTCTCTTCAAATGTCGAGCATCCAACTAGTCCTACGACTAGCATAGTGAACTAGTGGTTCGCAGCTTGTTATTTTTTTCAGTTATATGGTGAGGATTGCTTATTCTCTGTGTCTTTAGGCATTCGAATAATGGTTATGAAAATGCAATGGTAGGTATAATTGTCTTGGTTTTAGCACCTTTTTTTGTTTGAATATGAAGACTGTGTCCTTCTGTGTGTTCTATTTGGTGCTCAGGCAGCCTATTGCTTAACTAATAATAGCAATAGGTTTTCAACAGCAGATGCAGTGAACTAGTTGAAGGTCGGAAGCTTTTTTTCCTTGACTTTAATGTGAAGACTGCATTTTTCCCTGTATCCTTGTCTGGATTTGATTCGGTACTCGAGCATCCTACTATATTTTCCATGTCAAGCATAGTGGACTGGTGGTGAACACCTTTTTTTCCCCTTTTATGCGTTTTATTGTGGACTCTTCAATTCATCCTGCATCCTTCTGTGTATTCTGTTCGGTACTCGAGCATCCTACCCCACTCTAAAGCAGATGATTATTATTGAAGACTCTGTGAATGGGAACGAATGGTTTTGTGTCATGTGTGATTGACAAGTCACCATAACCCTGCTGGTTACGGTGACCGTAGTGGGATAAGTGTTTTTATATGTACTAAAACACGTCGTGATGAATGGCTCGTAAATGAAGCCTGCGTGATTAAATAGCGATAAAGTGCACATGTATGTTAGCCCTCCTTGAACGCCGTGCAATAATGTCAGCCCATTAACACATCTGCTCTTTGTCGCCACTCTATAAATTAGCCGGGTCGTTATTGTACTGACGCCTGTCGGACTCGTTAATGAAGGTCATTTTTCAGCATTTGTTTGGCTTTCATTATTTGTTTTACAAGGAGGAGGGGGGTTGAGATCACGCTGCTCCACTCGGGTTTTATAGCGGGAAGCCCTCCACGTCCATCCTTTGGCTCGTTGTCTTTGGCAGGTTTGGTTGTACGCGAAAGTGTTTTTTGCCCTGCTTTTTATGTTGCTTCCTCTTCCTTCTCTCAGCATTGCCAGGCAGAAGACACCTCAGCCCCCACCCACCCGCACACACACACACACACACACACACACACACACACACACACACCTTTACCATTCCATTCTTATTCTTATTTATTAGGATGCTCACCTTTTTATCCAGTCTGTTGTGATTTATTTCTTCTTCTCTCTGTTTTGTTCTCCTCTGCAGTGAAGCGATCGGTAGATTTTAAGTCGCGAGGCGTTAAATTGTTCCCCGGCAAAGACTCCAGCAGCAAGTTTTCAATCTGTGAGTTCATGTTTTCATGTCACTGTGGCTAATGGAATAACGTGTGATGATGGCCTTGCTTTTTTGGTGTGTTTTTTGGGGTGTTTAATTTGCCTGCTTTTGTCCCTTATAAATGTCTGTTTTCAATTCTTTTGTGCCACGGACTCATCCAGTTTCGGTGCAAAAGTCCTTTGACTAAAACATGTCAAAGTCCCCTATTATGCAAAAGTGAGTTTTTGAAACTTATTGGAGCTCTGTAAACATGAAATAACACCTTTGTAGTCACCTTTAGACTTATTTTTCTTTGTTTACGCCACATTGCAACTCCTATGCTGCAGGGACTCGAGATGGTCGGTAGCCAGCTAGTAGGCTAACCAGTTAGTTACCTTCTTCTAAACTTAAAAAGTCCAAACCTTACCACTTCCACACGGGCTGGAGGATACAAATTTTTCACTGCAGTCTAGTCTGGTAATACTCAATTCTACATTTCAATATGTTTTGAGTAAACATACACCATCATCTACCATGAAACAGCCGTCCGTTATTTATTAAATTCTGGGAAAACCACAATAGCCATTGTGAGTGTAAATGTGAGTGTAATGTTAGCAGTGTAGCTCACGGTCGACGGTTACTCTTTCTGAAATGAAGACCCGTAACGTGCGTTGTCGTTTTTGCGTGACGTCTTTTGAGAGGGTGGTTCACGCTCGAATGTTTTGTGCGACTTTAGAGGCTTATTGCTTAAAGCAGGCTTCACTACACTTCTTAAAACAAAGCTCTACCCGCTATCATTTAGTCAGCCGCAGATGATCTCGCTGTTTTTCTACAGCAAATAGGCGAACCTGGCGTGATGTCGCTTTTTAAATACCATGCTTAGCCATGCTAACGTTGGCGTCCTTCTGTTTCCATGTTGTATCTGACATTTGGCATCTATTTTATTGTGCAAAACAAGAATAAATACACAATAGCACTTCTTAGAGACACACATTCTGTCGGAGACAAGCGTTGACAAACAGCTCATTAGCATTAAAGCTACAGGCACACACAATTGCTTGTTTTCTTTGCTAAAATCACTTTTAAACTGTCTAAATTCATGGCTAGATTTTGGACAAAACACTTCCAGTACTTGAGTAGTAGAAGCTGTGAGATACTCTAATTAAAACTAGTACAATGTGGGACCTTTTAACATGTTTTTTGTTGTTTTTTTTTTTGTGTCATTCTGTTTTATGCATGTTTTCATGGCTTGCTGTGATGAGCATCCATCAGTGCTTTTGCTGGCTTGTTGCCTTTGTTTTGAACGCCACCTTGCAGCCCTTGCTGGCTGCTCACCTCTTGCCTCACTGCTCTTTTACGTAACACACAGCGAAACCTCGGTCGGCGTCTGTCTTGTTTAGGGTGTTTTTTGTGTCCAAAATGCATGCCTCATTTTGTGCGCATTCTTCTGTTAGCTGCAGTTAATATTATTGATTTATTAGTGCATATATTAAATAATAATATTTATTAAATTGTGATGGAGCGACGCTGTATATAAAAAAATACATGTATGTATTTTTAAGTTGAATACATATTTTAACTTACGTTTTCTATAAAAAATATAGTTGATAATGCAAATGTCAAAATGTTATATTAAATAACGTATATGAACAAATAAACATAAGTTAAGCATTATTTAAAATGCTGTTAAGATGTAAAGGGAATAAATAAAAAACACAATTATACATATTAAATATTCACTTTTTTTTTGCATTTTAGCTTTGGCTTGTGATTGTCCTTAAAACAGCTATATACAACTAAAAATAGCCTAGGTTTTTTTTCTCTTAATAAGAATAATCCTGCTTTATAATGCCGAAATTGTAAACCACTTGATTAAATTGCAGGTACAGTGATGTGGAAAAAGTGTACCCCCTTCCTGATTTTTGAATTTACACTTAACTGTTTCAGATCATTAACATATTTAAAAGGTAATAAAGCCATTTCTAAAGCTACAAAGACATGGTAAAATGCGATGGTGGTAGTGTGATGGTCGGGTGCTGCTTTGCTGCTTCAAGACCTGGAAGACATGCTGTGATACATGAAAGCATGAATTCTGCTGTCTACCAAAAAATCCTGAAGGAGAATAACCAGCCATCTGCTGGTGACCTCAAGCTGAAACCAACTTGGGTTCTGCAGCAGGGCAATGATCTAAAACACACCAGCAAGTCCACCTCTGCATGGCTGAAGAAAAACCAAATGAGACTTTGGAGTGGCATAGTCAAAGTCCTGACCTGAATCTTATTGAGATGCTGTGGCATGACCTGAAAAAAGCGCTTCATGCTGGAAAATCCTGCAGTGTGACTGAATGACAACAATTCTGCAAAGATGAGTGGGCCAAAATTCTGTAAGAGACTCATTGCAAGTTATGCCAAACACTTGATTGCAGTTGTTGCTGCTAAGGGTGGCACAACCACTGATTAGCTTTTGGCTAAAATCACTTTTTCATACAGGACCTTAATAATAAGAAGTTTCATTTAAAACCTGCATTTTATGTGCAGTTGTGTTGTCATTGACTAATACTGTATTTACACATGCAAGAAATCAGGACAAACACTTTTGCACACCACTGTCACATGTACCTTGTGTTTTTAATTTTGTTCCGGTTGGCTTGGCATTATCCCTTCATTGCTACATAATTGGTTTTCCACCAAGCTACATTGTTTTCATTGCAAAGGGCTCCAAAATAACCCATAAAACAACATAAGCAAATGAAGAAGACGGAAACTGTCATTGTAAAGGGGGTGATTTCCTCGCCGAAGTTGTCTTTATGCCACTCCAGGGACTTTATGGTGTTTTTTCCCCTTGTTTTTAGTAGTCACGACATGGGTACTTGCCTTCAAGACCCTGCCGGACTTCTTTGTTCTTTAGCTTTTAGTAAGATTTGTTATGGAAGCAACGCATGATTCCTGCAAATGAACATTTTGGGAAGTTTTCGTGAAAAAGCTAAGATAATAATATGTTGTAGCTTTAAAGCATTTAAAACAAAACATTCCGCAGGTTTCTTTCCTGCTCCAAGCTGGTTTCTGGTTTTAATGATACCCCTAGTGGAATTATTCATGTCACGATCACATTTCGGGGCGCTAACGCTTCACAAACCATTTGACCGTCGTAGCTAAAGCGCTGATAAAAGGCGCGGGTAAGGCGAAACGAGCGCGGTCTTTTTCCTTTTTGTGTGTTGTCGAGCTTTCACTCGTTGAAGTTGTCAGCGGCCACTTTAATCGCACATATTTCAGCGGCGATTTCACACACTATTTCTTTTCCAGCCCCTCCAAAGTGAGCGCTTGCACTCACACGCCCTCAATGCAGCGTACACAATGCGTGAAAGACAGCGCTGATGTTCAGCCACACAATGAGCCATTTGCGCTTTTTTGCTCTCATGGTCATGCACGGACTCTGGAAGCTTGCACACTTCCAATGACACATTCCACATGCATGAATACATGCATGCACCCTTCTAGTTTCTCCTTAAAATGGATTCCGCCCACCACCTGCCCAACTATTGGAGGAAAGCTACACAGCTCAGCTTTGTACTTTTATAATGAAGTAACTTAATGTTATACATAAGTGATAAAGTGATCCCTCGTTTATCGCGGTTGCAGATCCCACGGAGTAGGATTCTTTACATAAAAATGGAATATTTTCATATTTGGAGCATAGAAAACCTGTTTATGACTTGCTAAATATAGTTTTCACATCATTAGAGCCCTGTAGACATGAAATAACACCCCTACAGTCACCTTTATACACGTATTACTAAATATAGCAGACATAATAAGATAATTAAGCACATTTGAAGCACAAATAAGACCAGTGCATGTGTGTAGTGTGTGTCGTGACGTCAGGGATTCACCTTCCAATAAAATCCTGTTGTTCTGTGATAAAGTCTCGTGCTTGTGCGTCTCATCTAACATTACAGTAACATTACTGACACCTAATTGCTAGTGTTAAATACTACATTAGTGTCTTTGAATACATTTTTTGAATACCTTATATTTGAATTGTAGTTCATTTAGCCATTTTTATGCTTGGGAATGCTTAATTTAGGGCGCTTAAATATGTATATTTTTGACTTAGTAGGCTGTGTACAACCACAAAACAGCTTGATTTTCTCAAATCATATATTAAAAAAAGAGAGCGATGTGGCAAAATTCATAATACTTCATACTTTTCCATACATTTTATACGTAAATGAATATTTTAGATATTTATGTATAAAATATATTTTAAAAATAAAAACATATTTTACATGTTTCTAGAAAATAAAGTATTTCAAATGTCTATATTTCCGGCGTGTAAGCTATACGAGCGATAAGGGAACAAACGCATTACGTAATATGGTGGTGTCATCTTACAAAGAACGGTAAACTCATCACTCACCAACTTAACACTCAAAAGGTGGCTAAGAAATATACAATACAAGTACCAATATGAGTTTAAAGTTAAAAAAAACTTTTGATTTCATTCATTTGCCGGCCGCAGCTTGTTTTTTATTGGCCTGTGGCACGTCATAGAAATAAAAGTCTTTTGGACACCCATGGTTTAGAGTATTAAAAATAGCCAGTTTAATTGCTTGGTATTTCCAGTTTTTCTGTCATGGCGGGCACCTACTGCGTGTCCATTTTGCGACCCTTTTGTGTTTTTCAGCTGCCGTTGGACTAATTACCTGCCAGGCCGATGACATTCCAATCATCCGCGCCGCGCATCGTCATGGCGACCAGCCTGCTTATTAGCGTCACGCGCGCTTCACATCATAACTACTTTTGTTGACGTTTATATCAAAGACTGTTTGCTTTCTGTTGTCATGTTAATTAAAAGCATCCATTTATCCCGATTATCTCCGCGTCACGCCCAAGCTAGCAAGCGCGTCGCTGTATTGGACATACCGTAGCAGGTGGCGGGTTCTGGCTGGCGTGGACGCGTATTGTTTTGACGAGATAGTTTGTTGCTTTGCTGGAGCGGCTAATTTGACCATCTGGACTATTTAAAGGCGCAGCAGAGGGGCCCGCACACAACAAAGACGTCCCAAACGGATATGACGGCGCGCGCCAATGCAAGACAGACACGCCCGTGTGATTGCGTTTTGTGCTTGGTCGGCCTGCTAAACCAGTCAGAAAAGAGGAAGACGAACATCCGAACCAATCGCAGGCGCAGTGATTAACTTGGACTCGCCTCGCGTCGGCTGTCAAACGTCTGTTCTCTGTCCACAACATTAAGCACACCTGCGCAGTATGACGCTGTGCGGTACCGGTTTGGGTTTTCCCAGCGTCACTCTCTCACTCTTTTGAAAAAGATATTCATTCAGTAATAAAGAATGCTGTTTCCTGATTATTGGAATTTTATTGACCAGAGATGCCTCCTGGATCGATTATGGCCAGCCATAAACCCTTCGATGGTAGAGACTTGCACCGGGTATCGCAACGCTAGCAAACGATTGTACCACATTCTTTGTAGCTTAACGCGACTGAAGGCGAGGATGGATGTAAATGGCATTAGCAGTGTGCTAGTCAGTCACCGGGAACATTTTCCAACACATTAATAAAACACATGCATAATAACAATCTAATTTATCTCATTTGTTATGTGTCGAGCCAACTTTTAGGAGCAAATATGAGGTGAAAGAAAAAGGGGGAAAATACAGTACAGCAGGGTTAGGAAGTTAGATGGTGCGTTTAAGGACTGTCAAACAAAGTGGTCGCCGCTTCCGTTGAACATGCAAAAACAGTGTATTGTATAGTAAAAAAAAGGCCCATATTGTCAAAACTGATATCCATTTGTGTAAATGTATATCAGTTATTAATCCCATAGATGTTATTTGTAAATTATTTCTTTTTTTAAAGTGTTTTTCATTCATTCATTCATTTTCTATGCCGCTTATCCTCCTTAGGGTCGCGGGTATGCTGGAGCCTATCCCAGCTGACTTTGGGCGGGAGGCGGGGTACACCCTGGACTGGTCGCCAGTCAATCGCAGGGCACATATAGACAAACAAAGACATAAAACCAGTCACACCAACATTCACACTCTAATGGACAATTTAGAATCGCCAATAACCTAACACGCATGTTTTTGGAATGTGGGAGGAAACCCGGAAAAAACCCACGCACGCACGGGGAGAACATGCAAACTCCACACAGAGACGCCCAACAACACACAGACTCCCTGACTGTAAGGCCAACATGCTACCCATTTAGCCACCGAGCGGCCTAAAGTGTTTTTTTTCAATTGAAAATATGTAATAATTTACTTTTAGACAATTGGCTTCTTAATTTCGTAATACAAGATGAACGTCTACATCAACAAACGTCACCGTAGAATTGCATCGTTCGTACACCGTATCAAATCATAGATAATCTTGTTTTTTCAAAAAAAATATATAGTTTTTGAATCTCATCCTAACCCAGTGGTTTGCAAACTTTTTTGCCAGCGCCCCCCTTTTGGAGATAAATTCTTTCAGCGCCTGAAAGATATACTAGTAATGAAAAGCATTGGTGGTAGGGCACACCCACCAACCCCCTCGTCATAACGTCAGGACCCCCCTAGGGGGCACGCCCTCCTCTTTGAAAACCACTCTACTATCCCTTATCAAATAGTCTACCACAAATAGATTTACATTCTTAATTATTAATTTAAAAAATATGCATATTTAAGCAAATGTTCAATTGCATTACATACAAATACTGTATAAGGCACTCGGAAGATGCATTCAAAGATGTCATGATGATATGTAGAATTCTGCACTGGTCACTAGATGTCATGTTGGGTGAGACACACAAGCAGCAGACTTGATCGACGCAACAACAGGCTTTTATTGCAGGTTTGCGTGATCTCACAACAGGCACAATGATAAATTATCATGAGAATCAAACAGGTTTCTGCTCCAGCCGTAACCCACGTCGAGCTAAAACTCGGAACCCCCAGATATCACTTCTTGTCCAAACAAGCATTAATTTTATTTATATCTTAAATGGCTTATTTTCTACTATGTCGGGTAATCGGAGTGTCAAAGTGACCATAGGGGTGTTATTTCATGTTTAGAGGGCTCTAAAAGGTTGTAAACAGGTGCTCTAAATCCACTAATAAATAAGGAATCCTACTTCCCGTAAATTAACTTATCACAGGTGGGTCTGGAACCAATTCACCGCAATAAACGAGGGATTACTGCATCACAAAAATAAAACCAGGCAAAACTAAAATGGGCGTCTTTTGGGTCACACAGAAAGTGGCAGTCAAAGATGTAATCATAGTTGAATTTCCACAGATAGCAAAAAGTGTGAAAACTGAGGCGATTATTCCCTTAAGAAATAATGTAAATCTAATTCATCCACCATATTAACAAAAAATACAATTTATAGAAAATAATTATTGGTGAACGTGCAGAAAACATTGCAAAATAATTTGAAATGAGGAACGTATGGAACTTATTGCTGATGCTGGTTTTGTGAACATCCAATTATCAATTCATTGTCATAATAGGAATGTAATTTCATTTAATTGGGTGTAAAAATAATAAATAAACAATTCTTAATTATGAATTGCTGGCACTCACTACTGTCTTTGGCCCCATGGCGGGTTATTTAGCAGTCACACAACAGATACAGCCTCCCTGCAAAGCAAAAAGTCAACACAACACGCTTAATAATTTAACAAAAATAGTCCGTGCGTAGAGTATTGTTCTCAGCATCAAAAGGTGGGAATGAAAGCCTTAAGTACACAGCGGCGTGAATAGGAAAGTACCCCGTGGCGTGTTGTTTTCTTTGCAGTATAACGCTGACATGCGTTCTCCCTTCAGGAACGACTATTAGGAGGGAGGAGACGCTGCCTTAATTCTACACCCTCTGCTGAGAACTTTGGGATCACACAAATAAAATACCCTTGGTGTGATAGTGTTAAAAGCGGCAAAGGTTCATACCTAACGAGGTGCTACATTTACTGAAATCACTGATGAATAAGTCATGGTGTTCCCCCCACCGAATCGCGATTGCTTGCGTCGGAAGCCTCGGGAGCACCGAGGTTCGTCAAAGCAAAGCTAGCAGCTTTCCTTTCCTTTTTTCTTTTTTAACTTGCACAGTAAAAGCACCAGAGAGACAGTGAATGAAATGCAAACAAAGGCCGCGTTCACAACCATTTGAAAAAGATACTTGCCGTGCATTGTGGTGCTGTTGGCTCAGCCATCGTCGCATTTGTAGTTTTGTCACGCGACCCAAGGCTGCACAGCAAAGACCATAAGCAGAGGTAAGGTATACTTTTACAGAGCAGAGCAGAGATGCTGGCCTTCCACTCATGTCATTTGTTATTTCTGCATTATTGTTGCTATAACTCAAGTGAATCAAACCACATCAGAGCTTACTTGCGAGTGGAGTGACAGCCATTCTCAAGTAGGGTTGGGTATCATGTTGTTGTTTTGTTTTGTTTTTTAAATGTAATCTGCATGTTTGTATTTATTGTATTGTATTGTTTCTTTTAATTTGCTTTGATTTTTTTTGTTTTGTTTTTATTTTATTTGTTATTTTTAGTTTTTATTATTTTAGTTTATTATTCATAGTTTATTTTTGTGGGATTTTGTGACATGCAAATTGACAGAATAGAATATCAATACTTGAGCTAAACAAATAAGAATACAAATAAAAATATTAAAAAATCATCATCATCATCATCATAATTATCCAAATCCAGCCACAACACAGAACACAAGGAATGTGCCAAAATGTGACAGTCTTTATGTGCATACGTGCCACATAATAAGAAATGTTATGATTTTATTATCAATCAATACTAATGTATTGATTGAGCAAAATGCAAAATGAGCAAAATGGAACAACATGCTTGTGATGTAATGGTGATGTTCAGAATTAAATTTTTTCCCCTCATTTGTAACTTGAAGCATGGGTATTTTATTTTAATTTATTTTATTTTATTGTTGCACCAACAAGTATTTAATTCTATTGTGCTTATTATTATAATAATTATTATTATTATTGTTGCACCACAATGAGACAATATTTCATTTGTTTTTTTTGGGTTTGGTTACAAGCATTGCTGCACAGTGGACGAGTGGGTAGCATGTTGGCCTTACAGTCAGGAGTTTGCATGTTCTCCTTGTGCGTGCGTGGGTTTTCTCCGGGTACTCAGGTTTTCTCCCACATTCCAAAAAAAAACATGCATATTAGGTTAATTGGCAATTCTAATTTGCCCATTAGTGTGAATGGTTGTTTGTCTGCCCTGCGATTGACTGGCGACCAGTCCAGGGTGTACCCCGCCTCCCACTCCAAGTCAGCTGGGATAGGCTCCAGCATACCCGCGACCCTAATGAGGATAAGTGGCATAGAAAACAGCCTGCATGTTTGTTTCTCAGCAGGTTTTGGACCAAAGTCGCTTGTAACCAAACATGACACTTAGAAGGAAGAGAAACGTTAAAGTCCTGTTAGAGACCTCAGGAGCGCCTTTATTCAAGCTCCGTCAAAGCAAAGCCATCAGCGGCGTTTTCAACTTCTACAAACTTCAGTGAAAACGTGAGAAATCTTTTAGCTGCGAGGTTAGCAGCGGTGAAGGCAGGCCGAGACAGTGACGCAAACGAGACGAGGCAAAGATGTTGGGAAAAACCGTCAGCGGCGTCGGAGGGCGACACGGGTGGCTCGTCGTGTCGGATGTGCGTTTGTTGTGTTGTCACTGTTAAAGCGCTTCTTTTCCTCTTTGAGGTGGCTGTCAAAAGACGTTGTTTCTAAAGAGCTGGTATCCTATCTGGTGTGTTGTTTAGGTTTTTTGTGTTCCTGCGATAAATGTTTTCATTGCAAAACTTGAATGTTTTGAAAGTAAAGCTTGTTCACTTGCATGTCTTTTCATCGGCATGGCAGTGCATGGACACTGAAAAAAAACCTTCCTGTATTTGAAGCCGACTCCTTCTTGACCCTGTCCACGTATTGTCCTTGTAGTAAACGAAGGCGGCGTGAAACAGGCCTCAAACTCCTGCCCGGATCCGGGGGAGCCGGAGAACGGGAAACGCCACGGCAACGACTTCAGGTACGAATTTAGCTAACCTTTGTGCATGCAGAACATTCCACTCAAACACACAAACAGTATACTATTATAGCAGAATGTAGACAACATTGTGGAGCGGCCACATGTGCATTGCCAGTTCCTGCAAAAGTCAGTGTCTCCTCATAAAGTATAATATAATATAACACAATATACTGTACATCTACGTAGTGCCATTGAAGTTGTAATTTAACACAAACTTGGAACAATAGAGACAATAACAGACTAAACGCAACGTTGGGGGGCAACCGCTTTGTGGGTTTACTGAAACGCTGTTTGGGTGTCTCGACATGACGGGAGGTTATCTTTATTATGGTATTTGCAACACGCGGTAAGATTTGACACCCTGATCTACCAGAGCGAGACTGTTTACTTGGTAGGTGCTGCTGTTTTGGGTAGCAAACGAGTTTCAGTACTGAAATGCAAACAGTGTATAGCCATATATGTCACTACTACCAGAGTTCACTATATTCGGACACATACTCTGATCAGTCGGTGTGCCACCATGGAGGTCAGTAGAACTAAAGTATAGAGCGGGTGGAGCCACCTGGCATGGCCCAGCAAGGTGTACTGTATTGGGGCACACTCCCTGAGATGCCGGTGTGCCACCATGGAGGTCAGAAGAACGAGAGTATAGAGCGGGAGGAGCCACCTGGCCTAGCCCAGCGAGGTGCACTGTATCGGGGCAGACTCTCCGAGACGCCGGTGCCACCACAGAGGTCTCTGGCAAACCTTTTCCACTTTTCAAATGCGGGGCCACAATTTGGGAAAACTAGCACGGGAAAAGTCTTTCTCTTAAAGTGAATGTTTGTTTACAAGTGAGCCCAGGGGAAGTTAATGTCACAGGCAGGAGTTCTGTTCATTTCTCCTAATTGGAGCATTTCTTTAAATTATCAGTTATCTGAGCTATTTTAATGCTATCAGATGTATTGGTATGATGTCACAATATGATGTCCCTCATATTGCACCCCTAATGATAATTTTACAGGAATTGTTGTGTATGTGTGGCCATAAGCACAGTTTCGATACCATCTAGCATCTATTATGCATGTCTGTGTTTGCACCGCGGGACCTTTCACATTTTGTTGCGCAGCATTGGCAGCGTGGTCCAGTTCAGCTGTGATGAAGACTACGTCCTCCAAGGCAGCAAAAGCATCAGCTGCCAGAGGGTAGCTGAAGTATTCGCCGCCTGGAGCGACCACAGACCGGTCTGCAAAGGTAAGGACAAAAACATATATATATATATACATATATATATATATTATAGAAGTTTGTTTTGTAACAGGAGAATATGCTATGCTAGACATTACTGTAAATAAGAATATTCAACCGGGACAAACCTGGGCCCGGGAATGACATCAGACCGGCGACTTACGAGGTTGTTTCTGACAAACTGTGAGATGTGAACTAACTTTGTTCAGCATTTTACCCGAGCGTTCAACCCCACGGTGGACAAGCACCTGATGGGGGTGTTCACGCAGCTCACTGAGTAGTTATTTGCACAATTTCACACAATTTCTTTGAAAAGTAGCAATCAAGTAGTCCAATCCCTCGTTTATCGCGTTTAATTCCTTCCAGACCTTACTGTGGTAAGTGAATATTTGCCAAGTAGGATTCCTTATTTAGAAATGGAATATTTTCATAGAACATTGAAAAACTGCTTATGACCTTCTATATGTGTTTTTAACATCATTAGAGCCTTCTAGACATAAAGTAACAACCCTATAGTCACATTTACACTCCAATTAACCAATATTACAGACATAATAAGACAAATAGCAATCAAGTAGTCCAGTACAGCCCCTTGTTAATCACATTTAATTGGTTCCAGACCCGACTGTGATAATGAATTTCCACAAAGTGGGACTCCTTACATATACATGGACTATTTTCATAGTTAGAGCATCATCAAACTGTGAGATAGGAACTAACTTTGTTCAGCGTTTTTTTCTGAGCGACGGGCATCCTCGGGTTCTGTTGAACTGTGACAAAGAAAGCAGACGCAGGACGTCAAAGAAGCCACAGGATGTGTGACTTTCTTTCTTGGATGAGAAGAAAAACAAACCACACACAATGTCGCTGCCGGTCGGTGCCTCACTAACATGCTGCTGATTCCTTCAGGTGCCGTTCCCCTCGAGCAACATCCGACTGCTCATCTACCCCCAAAAAAACTTTCCAAAGAAACTCCGCCACTTTGGCCTAATGGGCTCCACTTTCACTCAGCCGCTTTTCCCCACTCAAACTTGCATAGCGACAGCGGAGCCAGACAAAGACGAAGGGCGTCCGTCACGTTAAATGCCAAAGTCGTTTGTCAACGTCGCTCTTTCTCTCGCTCTCATCAGGAGGGCTTTACCTTCGCTTGGACGGAGAGAAGATAAAACGGCAAATTTATGGGGTGTGTGTACACCCCCTTGTGTGATCATGAAAGGGATACTTTCGTCAGTCCACTAATAATCGATCAGCGACACAAATGGGAAATGTCGAATTTGCAACTTCGGGTAAAGCATTCAGCGTAAACGGGGAATTTATGATTCAACTTTGGACCATTTGAGAAATAAGGAAGCTTCTTTGCATATCGTCCTGGTTCTTGGTACAGAATTGCTGTTGGAGAAGCAGTCAATTATCGCACAAAGTCTAAGCTGGACTCTAGCATCGTCAAAGAAGATTACCGTACTTCGGTAATCAATGAGGAAGCAGCAGCTACTTATTTGGCAGGAACCAATCGGAACTCACAATGAGCAGTGACTCACGGTATCACATAAAAAAAGCCCGAAAAATCATCACACAGCAACTTAACACGTTGGTAACAAATAGACAAGACAAGACGACTACCAATACTAGTGGACAATGATAAACAACTATCTCGACTGCTTCCCAGCATGCATTGTTTTGCTTTGCTTCGAAGCAGCCTCCCTCAAGTGGACACAGGCCAGCATTGCAGCGGAGTAAATCGTAGCAGCGGGCAGTCAACAGTGCTTCCCAGCAAAGCAAAGCAACGAATGATGAGAAGCAGCGACACAATATACGGCATACGTAGTTGTTTATTATTCTTGTTGTTTATGTAACAACAATCCTGTTTTGCACCCTTATTTTGGTGTACTTTTCATTTTAGCTTTCTTTTTAAATATTTGTTTTAAATCAATATTTAAAAAGCCTTTGTTACCACAAAAGTTTCTACATAATTATTATAAACTTTTTTGGGTTTTTTTTTGTTTCTCATCATGTTATGACGGGAAAAAAACAACATTTTTTTCTTTAAAATTTCAACTCCATTCTACCAAAATGACACTATTTTTTCCTCATAATATTCTGAGTTTGTCCTGCAAAATAGAGGCTTTTTGTCTCATTAGACTGGCTTTTTCTTCTTAATATTTCGACTTGTTTACTCTCATACAATTGCAGCTGTTTTTTTTCCCAGTTCTGTAGTTTTTTTTTACTGTCCAACTTTTTTCATTTGAGTAATTTATGAGTTTGTTTCTCATACGACAAAACAAAACATTCATTCATTTTCTATGCCGCGTATCCTCACGTGGGTCGTAGGGCTATGCCAGACATAAGTACAAGGTATGTTGAATATCGGGTTAAATATGAGCCAAATGCAACCAGAAAAGTAAAGTGTAGCAGAGGAAAAACTTCTCCTCTAGTAGGAATGACTTGAAGTAGAATCCGTGTTACTTGTGTGACAAGTAAAATAGCTGATGGGACATTTACATTCAGCCAAGCCCACCACGACTCTACCTGCTCGCACTGACAGCGTAATCCGCCCACAATTCCCCTCCTCTCTCTTTTTTTTCCTGCAGTTTCTGATGTCGTGTTTGCACCAACTTAAGCTGGGCTAGAAAGTGCCGAAAGGAATGAGGTGCCTTAGCAGTACAATAGGAGCAGGGGTAGTTTCAAAGCTCCTTGATGTTCCCCATCACAGTGTAATCTCTTCACTCCTTGATTGGACAAGCGTGCTTGAGGGGTCTATCAGCGATACTGTACTGGATATTACATTTTTCAACCCCAAGGGTGGGGTTCTATTTTGTGACAAGCGGAGCGCTCTCAATATTCCACACTATGCTCCTTAAACTAAGCCATTGGCACCAAAACATCCCATTTCAAGCTCTGGGGCTTTGTTTGCAAGGTTTGCATTTGCTGAGGAAATGTGATCCTAGCGTCGCCTCCACTTCAAATAAAGTCTTGTTGTCAAAAATAAAATAAAATAATGCGACGCCGTTGCACTGTCCTTCACGTCACCTCGGCATGCTCAGACCTAAGGGATTTATGGACGCATGGGTGTTGGATAAAGGAGACCTCATATTTCCATGTTATTTGTAGTTAATCATGCTGCTAACAGTGTTATTATTCCCATGGTGGACAAGCACTTGATGGGTTGCTCACTGAGCAGTTGTTCACGCAATAGTCCAATCCCTCCTTTATTGTGTTGCAAAGTAGGATTCCTTATTTAAAAATTGAGTACTTTCATAGTTAGAGCATAGAAATCCTGTTTACAACAACCTGAATGTGCTTTAACATTATTAGAGCTGTCTACACAAGAAATAACAACCCTAAATTCACCTTTACACTCCTATCACGCAATATACAGTAGTAGACCTAATAAGAGAAATAGCCATCAAATAGTCTAGTACAGTTGCCCCTTGTCGTTGGTTCCAGACCTGACTGTGATAAGTGAATGTCTGCAAAGTTGGATTCCTTATTAATATTTTGGTGGAATATTTCCGTAGTAGGAACATAAAATAAGCTTTTTACAACCTTCTAAATGCGTTTTTTACATTACAAGAGTCATCTAGACATGAAATAACAACCTTATAGTCACCTTTACGCTCCTATCTCCCAATATAATGGACGTAATAAAAGAAATAGCAATCAAACAGTCTAGTACATTTGCCCCTTGTTTATGGTGTTTAATTGGTTCCAGACCTGACTGTGATAAGTGAATTTCTGCAAAGTTGGATTCTTATTTATGAATAGAATATTTTTGTAATTAGAGCATACATAAAAACTGTTTACAACCTTCTAAATGTATTTTTTAGAGCCATCTAGACATAAATAACAACCCTAGAGTCAGCTTTACACTTCTATTACCCGATATAGTGAAGGGTTTCTGTTTTTTTAGGTATTTTAATCCGCTAAAGCGCTAGGCATTCATATTACATAACAGAAACCCTTCAATAGTAAACATTATAAGTGGAAATATGGGAAACATAAGTGAAATAAGTAAAAATAGGACATAAATAGGACCCAGGAAGTCACTTTTGTGTGGCGTGCTTTACGGCAGCAACAGTAGCCGTCGGACAAGCCAAAACAACCAAAAAACATTCATGGCTATGAATGCCTCCTTTAAATGCCTTATATTAATGTTTTAATTCATTTAGCCAATGTTGTGCTTGAAAATGGCAAACATATGCAACATTTGCTTAAATGTTCATATTTGTGACTAATAAAATGCTGTATTCAACCACAAAACAGCTTGTTTTGTAATTAATATATTTCTAAAAAATCAGGATAGATTAAATTCAAGGCACAAAGAGGAGCGGGATTACTGTAATTGCTTTTTTTTAGTGTTCTGCGCTCCTGTTTGGTTGCCAGGGTGAGCAACAAAAGTTCCCACGTAGCTAATACCCATATCTGTCAACATCTGCGTTATAAAATAAGGGAAATGTTCCATAAAAATAAGGGAAATTCTGATCCTACACCAAAACTCCCACTAGCACCCCCCCACAGGATGTATATGGTATTTTCCTCGTGAAAAGGCAGGGTTGCCAGGTTCGCTAACACCTTTTGACAGCAAACTGGGTGAGGCTGACCCTACAGCGCCTCTGCTGGTTGCAGCCAAGCAATGCACTACATTTTTCTCCAAAATGCAAAGAGTGGGAAATCAATCATTTTCACTTTCAAGCTCCCATTTCAAAAAACTTTGCAACAACTTTTCACGTCTCGTTGTCATCATTGGTAGGTTCCTTCCAGGGCAACACCGAGCCAGTCATCAGGCGAGACTTAACGACGGCATTTAACCGCTCATTATATCATCTTTTGTGATGATGATGATGACGATTCCCTAAAGAGCCATCAACGATACCTAAATTGGCAATCGGACGGATAAGGAAGTGTAATGTCTCTAATAATGAGTTGGATAATAAGGTTGATTGTTGTGGACCCATCCGAAACCAAGGGAGACTGTGGTATGCTAATGTTTCAACCACCTTTGTAGTGACGACTTTTTTTATTGCGTCTCTTTTATAACTTGTGTAAAGAACTCTTTTAGTCTCGAACCCCTGCACACAATAGGGTAAAAATGTGCCAATACATGCACCCCTACGGTGCTATTTATTGGTATCAATATGCTGTTATTCAAACCTGGCTGGTGGTGCTCAATCCCATAAATGGGATTGACTTGAAATTTCTCTCACAGCTCTATAAAACACCCACTGTAGCTTTAAAGCGGGGGAGTCCAAACCTTTTCCACTGAGGGCCATATTCTGAAAAATGAAAGAATGAAGGATAAATTACCATTTTTTGTGCTTGTTTGATTGTTTCTGTTGGGTTTTTTTCAATTTGAATGTTGTCTTGAATGTTATAATTGTATTCATAGAAAGTTATAGTATTATAATAATATATTAATATTATATATAATCACATGATTATTATTATAATTTGATATTCAATAATGTGAATTATCCATCACATTATAGAATATAGTCTGTCTATCTAGTTTAATAATAATACTATTAAAATCAGGTAGCAGAGATGAAGATGCTGAGGTTCTCTATGGGTGTGACCAGGATGGACAGGATCAGGTATGAGCACATCAGAGGGACAGCACATGTTAGAGGTTTTGGAGATAAAGTCAGAGAGGCCAGAGGAGAGATAGTGAATATATTGGTAGAAAGATGCTGAGTTTTGAATTGCCAGGCAGGAGGCGTAGAGGAAGACCAAAAAGGAGTTTTATGGATGTAGTGAAAGAGGACATGAAGGTAGTTGGTGAGAGAGAAGAGGATACAGAAGACAGGGTTAGATGGAGGCAATTGATTCGCTGTGGCGACCCCTGATGGGATAAGCCGAAAGGAAAAGAAGAAGAATAGTCTAATGTTATTCTTGTAATATCACAACTTCTTCCCGATCTAACTATCTAAAAATGGCTTTGTTTGATTGTCATGTTATGCCCTGTATTCTATAAAAACTTAAATTTTACAAATTAGATCTAAAATTATATATTTTTATTCCATTTTATATAAATATTTTAGTTCATATTTCATTTTTGATTTATTTGATTTTTTCCCTCATTAAATTACAACCTAATTTTTGTAAAAATACTTTTACGACTTTATTGTTGGAAAATGAGTTATTTTTTTTTCATTCTCTTCTTTAATTGTATTTTTATCATAATAATAATAATATTGGATTAGCGCTTTTCAAGATACCCAAAGCATCCCAATTAAGTGAACCTATTACCCATTCACTCCTCAGTCCCACACTGATGGTGGTAATCTACATCTGTAGAGACAGCTGCCCTAGGGTAGTCTGACGGAATTGTGACTTCCAATTTACAGCCTCTGCGGCCAAGTGTCTTGACCACGGACACAATGATGGCGACTGGGAGCGAGGATCGAACCAACAACCTTGCGGTTTCTGAGCAACCTAAGCCACCGCTGCCAAATAATAGTCAATTAAAAAAACAGCCGATACCGCAAATGCCTCCCAGGCTGCACTTTAAAGTTTTCATCTTGAACACAGTTGGATTGACTTGAAATTTCTCACACAGCTCTATAAACTACCCACTGTAACTTGGACATTACTGCAAAATTTGGTACACACTTTTAGGGGACTGACCGGCACCTGTGTGTCAAATTTGAGCACGATTGGTCCGCCATCAAGCTTGTATGTACTGCCCATAATGTCTTCCAAAGGATTTTGACTACGACCCATAGGAGGCGGCGCAGACATGCCACATAACATAAGAAATGAGTGCAAGCGTCCAGTCTGTGGACACTTTTAGACGAGGGAAACAGACGGACGGCCACATAAACGTGGACAGTACCCATGTGGCGTGTTGATAAATGGACAGATGGCCAAATCCTCCCAACCAAATCTGCGTTAGCGAGAGCGAGATGAGGACAACAGGGGTGTTAAGTCAATCTTCTGCAATCTCCAGCTTTGGAATGAAGCATCTCGTTGTGCACATATTCATAGAAGTCTTGGCGATGCATAAAACAAATTGACTCTCTCGTTTTTTTTTTTTAGACTCCACCAATTGGGACGCCTTGCCAGCTTAATGTCATCAATCATCCTGCGAGTCCATTGGTCAATCTTTTCTTGTATTGGCAGCCTGTTAAAAGTGCCCGCTTGTTGACAGTTAACTTTGTTCTGGCATTTCGTCATTGGTTTCATTTGGGGGTTTTGGGACCCCCAATAGAATGAATATTTCTATCAGTTTGGGTTGCACTAAAGGAGGGGTCAACTTTACCTGACCTTGCCTATCATCCAAAATCCTTTTGTCGGTCGTAAACACACGTCTTTCTCTTTTCCGTTTGTTCTAAAGATATAAAAACAGGCAGGTGATTAATGCTCGTAATGGAACACACCTATTCCATCTACAAATGTCCTCCTACCGTAATTCTAAGAACCAACTATCACGGCTAGATCAAGTGGTTCCATTAATCGACCATTCCTTCCACAGAATTATTATTATTATTACTATTATTATAATTCACGATGCATTTTTACTACATTTTTTCAGCTTGCCCAAGTCTGTCCTTGAATGTTTCCCGAAAAGAAAGCGCTTGCAGGTGTCCTTGGTGTTGTTGTGTCGGAGTCGAATACAAAGCGCATCCCTTTGGGGTTAAGGCGGGAACTCTAACCCCCAAGGCCGATCCCCCCGGCGAGATCGCACGGGCCTTGAAACGGCGACAGCAGTCGGGAATCTGTTGCATGACGATAATGTTAGCGCCGTAGCGATGCCAGTTTTGCTAGGTAGACTTATAATTAAACTTCTGTACATTTTGGCTGAATTACTCTACAGTATTTCACATTATACGCCCCAACTACCATTTTTACAAGCTAGCAACATTTTCCATCTCTTTCAAGCTAGCAGGACTGAACAATTGTGACGTACATCGAGGTTTCATGTGACGGTGGTGCTACAAACTTAGACGTTTTGTGCAACTATTGATACTTAATAATGTAAAGCAGGCTTCGCTACATGTCATAAAGCATCAATCCGTCATGGCACTATAGATGTAGGAGCGGCAGGTTTGATTATTTGTGTTTTTTTTCAGCAATAGGCTAAGCTAGCTTGATGTTAGCACCGTAGCTATGCTAGTTTTGCTAGTTTGACATCATGATGGGGATTTGAAGCAGTAATAGGCTCTAGAGGCATATCCACTTCAGACAGTTTTGACTGAATTTTGCTGTATTCCACAGTAAGGTTTCCAATCGTCTAATTTTACAAGCTAGCAACAGGTTTCATCTGATGAAATTTTTAATGGTGGTGCAAACTTTCAGATATCGCTATACGCTATACGGTTTCGCTATACATTATAAAATGTCCACTACTGACATGGGAGATGTACGTTTGGAGAGCTGGAGGTAGCAGAGATGAAGAGATGAAGCAGAGATGAAGATGCTGAGGTTCTTATTGGGTGTGACAAGGATGGACAGGATCATTAAATGAGCACAGCAGCGGGACGGCGCATGTTAGAGGTTTTGGAGATAATGTCAGAGAGGCCAGACTGAAATGGTTTAGAACATGTCCGGAGGAGAAATAGTGAATGTATTTGTACTGTAGAAGGATGCTGAGATTTGAACTGCCAGGCAGAAGGCCTAGAGGAAGACCAAAGAGGAGGTTTATGGATGGAGTGAAAGAGGGTATGAAGGTAGATGGTGCGAGAAAAGACAGGGTTAGATGCAGGCAATTGATTTTAGATAAGCCAAAAGGAAAAGAAGATTTAAAAAATTAGCTTCCCCTTCTTGACTGACCAGAAGCCGCCACTGGTTATAGTATAGGCTAGACTGTAAGTGAAAAGTAGCGTTACTCGGAGCAGTGGACAAACGCAGCTCATTAGCATTAAAGCCACAGGCACACAAAATTGCATGTTCCTGGCAGGGCTTAGAAAAATCATTTTCAAACTGACTAAACGCCAGCACCTAGGCTAGATTTCAGACAATAAACCTCCAATACACTGTTGTGGGACCTGCGAGACTTATTTAAAACTAGTAACAAATCCTGTAATATGGGTGTAATGAAAACAAAGCTGCTGTAATCCCAGGCATTTTATGAGGAACAGGCATAGCAGAAAGAGGCCATCAGATGTTCAAAGTTGTGCACGGTGATAATTCTCTCCATGCAGTCTCTATGGCAACACCGCGCCCAATCGCCCGATGGCACGCCGATAACGTGACCGTCCGTCCGGGGCCGCCCTGATTGAGCTGTCAGAGTGCATACGTGCACACTTTGTCACATGCAGATATGCCGTCACACACACATGTCCGTACATGCTGTAGTCCATACACACGCTACATCTGCAGGTGTACGGATCGCAGCGAGGCAAACACAAGAGAAGATCAAGGGAAGATGTATGGAGAATTAAAGAAACAATCAGTCAGGGGCCGGTCCGGAGGAAGCCGAGGTGACGGAGGACCAAAACGAGCTACGGGGGGGAGTATAGATCGTCTCCAAAAGGTCTCCGCCTTGTTCTCTGTCCACTTCACGGACGTCATTAGTAATACAACAGTAATACCACTTATTCATATTTTTTGTTTGTTTGTTATTTTTGTTTCGACTTGTACTATTTACTCATTTTCTGCATTTTAGTATACTGTTTTTTTCAAGATGCTATTTTTTATGTATAATTCATTCTTTGAGTTTAGTTTAATCAAATTATGAACTTTTTGTTAAGTACTTTAATTTTATTTTACCCTCAAATCTACTTTAATACATAATTTTCACTTTTACGCTCCTTTTATTCTTTGTTGACATCATATTGTTGCTGCTGCTAGCAATGGCAAGCTAGCGAGCTAACTAGTTAGCGTCTCCAATTAACTTATTCTAAACTTAAGAAAGGGGAGGGAAGAAGGACAACGAAGCCAAAAACGTACCACTTCCACACGGAATGATAGGATATTTTCCCCCCAACTCGATTGTCGCCAAGGCATGTCAGTCCCAGCCAGGACATGTCGTCTCGGCTCTGCTGGCTCAATAGTCAGCCCCCATGCAGGGTGAAGGGGTCTCATAACATTACTGAGAGTACTTTTTGATTAAACTAACTAGACTAAACTGCTTGTTGGGGCAATCCCCCATTTGCCCCACATGCACAGTTGTCAATGATTCTGTTGCCTTGTAAGGGTTGAGATGAAAACATTATGCGTGTATAAAGACGTAGTATGACTTATTCTGAGTATACGCCGTGTCTCACGTGAGCGTGGACGCAGATGTACGGTTTTCTGTGTTTCCTGCTACCTGTGCGGCGCTCCGACAGGCCCCAGTCGCTGAACAAACTAATTAAGGAACAAACGCTGCTTCAAACCAAGCAGAAAATTACCTCCCGACTCGGAGCAGGACGACTCAAGGACGCGCGAGCCGGCTTCTCGGATGCGTAATGAGGGTTTATTTGGTGTGTTAACAACTAGCATGTGTTTCATTCATTCATTTCATTTTCACTCTGCCCCTTTTAGCATATCATGCAGAGCACTTGACGCTTTGTCAAGATGGGGCGTTTGGTACAGCCCTTGATCTCAAAGAAGTTATATATATTTAAAAAAAACATCTCAGGTGTGATATCGGTGAAATGCTACAAAAATGACATGTTTTAATGTTTTGACTTTATTCTCTTTTTCTTCATTTCTGCTGTTGTTACAGAATATACAGCACATAACAGCAAGTTGTGTGTTATTTAGTATTGAACATAATTGTATTGAACAGAAGCTCAAATGAAGTTCACCTGTAAGGGTTATCCAGTCATGCATTTTTATAGAATCCAAAAATGAAGAGGAAGTACATGTTGAAATATGAACACAATAATTAATGATTTATCGGCTGGCTCAAGCTGGCCACAAAAAGGTAAATTCATTCAATTTTTTTTCCATTGCGAACTTTATTTCCATAATATTTTGACTTTATTCCCATAATCTTAGAACTTTTTCCCCGACCTAATATTCCAAAACGGACAATTTCTTTATTGGTTTTGTTGGCATAATATTTAAACTGTTAAAACATATATATTTTTAATATTAAAATTTTATACTTCTATTATTCTATTTATATTCTATATTTTGACTTTATCCCTGTAAATTTACTGCAAATTTTTCAACTTTTGCTGTTGTTTTTTTTAGTTTTCTTGTTAAATTATATTTTTAGAATGTGTCACGGGTCAATAAAAAAAAAACAGTTGTGGGATGCAAATAGCCCCCAGGCAACACTTTGGACACCCCTGGTGTAGACTCTGCTGCAAGAATGTTAGTCGTTTGCAAGTTTTAAACAGAACTCGCTGGCCGCTCTGATGTCATTCATGGGACTGCTTGGGCTACCCTAATCACTTACTCCCTAATTGTCACCGAGCTAGCTGGGGTATAAGCGCTCGACTTTCCATGGATGTGCTGGAAATTGCTGCTGAGTGTCCCCATCAGTCAATAGTGCAACTCCAGCTAATCCTGTGGTATTTTACAGCCAATAGCCTCCAATTAAGTACAGCCCGGGGACATGAGGTGGGCTGTATCAATAACTCCCACCTGACCCGCCGTTCATCTTTCTGCCCTTTGCAGCATCGGCCGTCGTCACCTTGGATTGCGGCATGAGAAGTGTTGTTGTTTTCACTCATTTCCATGGCTTCTGATTTCACAGTCAAGACGTGCGGCAGTAACCTTCAAGGGCCGTCGGGAACCTTCGCGTCGCCCAACTTCCCGATTCAGTATGAGAGCAACGCGCAGTGCGTCTGGATCATCACAGCTTCAAACCCAAATAAGGTGGGTGGCCCTTTTTGTCCTTAAAAGATGGTTTCCGTCAACCACAACAGACTAAAATTCTGGGGGTGTCACAAGATCTTGCGAAATTAAAATGTAACGATAATAGCAATCTATAATTTTGCCATCTTTTACAAATTGCCATGGGCTTGTGTTTGTTTTCCTCGTCTCCTGCATCCAATCAGGCAGGAGATGAGTTCACTCTGTGCATTGGTTTCAGCACCTTTGCTTCAAAGAACAGCGGCGTAAAGACTGAGTGCTGTCCGAGGTTTTTTCCCCAGAGGGAGGGATGCCTCCGTCATCAAGTGCTTGCTCACGTAGGGCTTCACTTGGCTCTCTGTTTGTGACCTTCATGTGTAAGGTGCCATGAGATGACTGCTGTTGTTATACAAATACATTGAATTGAATTGAACAACGGCATTAACGGAGTAAGCCCTTTTGTCAGTCATACAGTCTCTTTGTTTCTGCGGGCCGCTAACATACACAAATAGGCAGAAGACTGTAACATAACACATTCATTCATTCTTTATACCGCTTATTCTCATTGGGGTCGCGGGAGCCTATCCCAGCTGACTTTGGGCGGGAGGCGGGGGTACACCCTGGACTTGTCGCCACTATGTCGCAGCGCAGACATACAACCAGTCACACTCACATTCACACTCTAAAGGACAATTTAGAGTCGCCAATTAACCTAACATGCATGTTATTGGAATGTGGGAGGAAACCGGAGTACCCGGAGAAAACCCACATACCCACGGGGAGAACATACAAACTCCACATAGAGATGCCCAACGGAGATTCGAACCCTAAACCTCCTGACTGTGAGGCCAATATGCAATCCATTCAGCTACCTTGCGGCCTAACATAATAAAGTATAAATTAAATCAGTAGATTGCATATATTTTTAAAATATTTTTTCATTGTCCTTGTACTAAAAGTAACGTTAAAAGTATCGTTCTCGCAAACCCAATCTCGTGTGTTGTCTCATCTTGTGTCACCCCTACTAAATACTGTCCAAAAATTCTCAGACTAACTTATAAACCGCAAGGCATGCCGGGAAGCCCACACGCACACCTCTCCAACAGGAGCTTACCCAGCATACAAATTACAAGGTTACACATTAGTACCCAATTATATTGTTTTGCATGTAAATTAATGTGTACGCATTTATTTTGATACCCACGTGGTCTGCCTGGTGGAGTTACATTTCGTGTTGCACTCTGATCGAAATAGGCAAAGCTCGTGACGGTTGGTTTTCTACCAATAAACAGCCAAATCATAATGGAGATTAGAAGCACAAAATGGCGTGTTTCCCCCACCAAAAAAAATAATAATGTTTTGATGCTCAAAAGTCAGCAAATTTGTCGGCCCACGAATGGTGAGTTTTATAAGACGTTTCTATAAGAAAAACAGGCACAGCATGTGTGTTGTGTTATCCAAGCAGCTGTCTGATATTTTTTGAACACGCACGCACAATGGTCGCTGACAGCAGCACGGTCGCCGCGGTGACCCTGAGGCGTACACTGCCTCCTGTATAGCAGCACGGGCATTCCTCCAGGGATGTAAAGGCGACCACTCACAATAAAATGACACTCAATGACCTGCCTATCATTTGCAAAGCTCGATTATTATAGAGTGACATGGCTGAAAAAAAAATGTCGTTGATCCAACAAGGTAAATTCTCTTGTTAATTAAAGTTTCATCAGAGGACGTGGGATTGAAATAGAGCTGACACGCGCCTGCACGTTGATGGCGGCCATGTTTTGTCAGCCCGCTAAAGCTGTGTACCAAATTCCGTGGCAATTCAGCTACGCACTTTAAAGTTACAGTGGCTGTTTTGTAGAGACACGTGAGACATTTCAAGTCAATTTGACACATGGGGTTTAATAACAGCGCCACCATGTGTTTTTTTCATAATTAATTAACTGAACATTAATGTCTCTGGTCTTTGGATGAATTTTGTTTTTAAACCTTATGTGGTGGCCTTTAACTTAATAGTGCAGAATCTGACTTAAAATTTGAGATGGTAAAAGAGGAATACTGTATGTTATTTATGATCTGTCAACGTTTCTGGAACTATTCAATCTTAAAACCACATTTTTTCATTCAACCTGGCATAAAAAATTCCCTTTAACTTAATAATGCACTTATCGGACTTAGAAATTGAGACAAAAAGAGCAATACTGTATGTTCTTGATGATCTGTCATATGTTTCTGGAACTATTAAAGCTTAAAACCAAATTTCTTCATTCAACCTGTCATAAGAAATTCCCTTTAACTTAATAGTGCAGTTATTAGACTTAAAAATTTAGACATAAAAGTGCAATATATTCTATATGATATATCATATGTTTCTGGAACTGTTAACCGCTACATGAGATTAAAGCCAAAAATCTTAATTTAACCCGTTTTAAGAAATTCACTTTAATTTAATAGTACAGTTATTGGACAAAAGGTGAAGATAAAAAAAAAATAGAAATCGTTTATATGATCTATCATACATTTCTGGAAATATTCAAGTTTAAAACTGAACTGTTTCATTCAACCCAAGTTATGAAAGTCCCTTTAACTTAATAGTGCAGTTATTGTACTTAAAGGTTGAGACAAAAAAGAGCATTTTGTGGTACATGATCTATTACATATTTCTGGAATTATATAATTTTAAAACCAAACTTCTTTATTCAACCTGGTTTAGGAAATGTACTTCAACTTAACAGTGTAAGTATTGGTCTTTAAATTCAGACAAAAAAGAACAATATGTTCTATATGCTCTCTCTGTAACTAACCACGATTGAACTTCTTCTTTAAACCAGCCTTACGAAATTCACTTTAACTTAATAATGCAATTATTGAGCTGAAAGGCTGTGATAAAAAAAGAGCATTAAGTGCAATATGATCTTTTGCATATTTTTGGATCTATAGAATTGTAAAACCGAACTTCTTCATTCAAACTGGCTTAGGAAATGTACTTCAACTTAATAGTGCAGGTGTTGGTCTTTAAATTGAGACGAAATAGAGCAATAAGTTCTATATGATCTATCTGCAACTAATCACGATTGAACTTCTTCATTAAACCTGCCTTAAGAGATTCACTTTAACTTAATAGTGCAACTGAAAGATTGAGATTAAAAAAGTGAACTGTACTGCATATGATCTATTATACGTTTCTAGAAATATTCAAGTATAAAACCAAACTTTCTTATTTCACCAGGCTTAAGAAAATCAACGTGATGCAAAGTTTGAACACCTGCTCTACTTTTTAATTGCCTCCAGCCACAGGTAGAACTTTTGTAAATGTAAAATGAAATATGGGAGATGTATATAGTGTACATGAAACCCTAACGTGAGTGCGGATGATCGTCACCAGCTGCCAACACGTTTCAGTGGGTGAATGACAGTAAAAATGGATACGTTTTAATACAATCCCCCCCTCGCTCCCTCAAAGCGGACGGCGATAAGGCGTGAGTGACAAATCCTTTAATTTCACTCGCTAATATCCTCCTTTCTTCATTTATTTTTTACATCCCGGCGAGTTTTTTTAATGTGCATTCATATTTGACGGAATTGGCACATGAATTAAAGATCGCCACTGTAAAAGCTCAGTACGTAAATCTCGCATATTGCTCATGGATTTTGTATCACCGGCGGACGGGCCCTCTGGCTGGCTGCTGTCAGTTAAGTGTCATGGCTTCCTCGCGGGCATTTTGACGGAACTCACAGAAGATCCCAGGAAGCTTTTAACGCCAGCGAGCATCAGTCAATCGAATGGAAGGGATACTTATATGCCGAGTGGAATGTCTTTGGAAAGTTGACAAAATACGCACTCCCCCTGGAAAAAAAGAACCGGTGTATCTAGATCCGAATTGAATCGTCTTCCACAAACAGATCTACATCCCTTGTTATTACTGTCGCTTTCATAGGATCGCATCCTTGAACGTGCTCAAGGATTCTGTAGCCACCTGGCAGTTATGTGTAGTGTTAAAGAGTTTTGGGATTTCCGACTGTCTGCGAACGTGACAACGTGACATGAGTCCTGACTGTGTGTGCGGACGATGTGGGGATTTGCTGATGTTGTTTTGGTGTTCTTTGGCATCCATCAATGTCCAAGTAGATGTTACAATAATTCTTTGACAGGAGCAGGTTTGTAACGCCAAAAACCGAGAACCACCTGTATATAGAGTATGTGTATCCTATAGTATGAATATCATCTTAACCCGCCCAAGAGGGAAAGAACCTCCGTCACCGTGGTCTTAGCTTATAATGCAACATGGCAGCAGCTCTGCGCTCTTCCATGGCTGACACTTCTTGGCCAGAAAAGCCTTGTTGCATTTGCAAGCGGCACCTTCCCGCCCACCACGTCCGCCATGCATCATAAACAGAGGTGAGCACGACGGCGCAGATGAGGGGAGCCGATGAAAAAAGTAAATGAGGGAGAAGGCGGCGGGCGAGGGAAGAAGAAGAAGAAGAGGCATTACTAACCGCCTCTATGGCCCCACCATCCCCAAGGTTAAATGAGAAGAGGGGGGATGAATTGGCTCTAAAGGCTCATTCCGCTCCCACTAAATGAAGCAATAACGTCAGAGAGCCATGGAAGCCCATTAACGCTTAACCCCACTCAGGGCGAAAGGGGGTGGCGGCAGCAGCAGCAAAGAAACAAAAGTGGACAGGCTGGGATGAGGAAAAAAAAATGCTACTCTTCATCCTAATCAGAAACACTGAGCATGGAACACCTAATCGGGGAACAAAAGGGGTGTTTGACCACCTCTTTGTCTCTCTTCATCCATAATCTGCAGCAAAAAACCCCAAAAGTGGACAGGCTGGGATGAAAAACAACTGCCATTGTTCATCGTAATCCCAGACACTGAGATTGATGCACCTAATAATGGAACAGTAGCAGAGTCTGACCACCTTTCGTTCGCAGCAAAGGAACAAATATGAACAAGTCGGTATTGAGGAAAAACATCATCTTTATCAGAGACGCACAGCATGGAGAATACGAAGAGTTTGACTCTGTCATCCATAATTTGCAACTAACCCAGAAGTAGACTGGCTGGGAGAAAAAAACTGTCATTGGTCATCCTTATTCCCAGACACTGATCATGGACCATTAGCAGCATGACCACCTCTTCCTCTCTCATCTTCCATAGTTTGCAGGAAAGAAACAAATTGGCAGGTTGGGCTGAATGAAAACCGGTGTCTTCATCATAGATAGTGAGTGTGTAGCACCTAATAGTGTAACAATAGCAGACTTTGACCACCGCCTCATCTCTCAACTTCCATCATTTGCAACAAAGAAACTAAATTGGATAGGATGGGATGACAGAAAAGCTGACACTCGCCATCTTCATCGGAGACTCTTAGTGTGGAATAATAGCGGACTTTGACCTCCTCTTCATCACTCATTGTCCATAGTTTCCAGCAAAGAAACCAAAGAGGACAGGTTTGGATGAAAAAACTGTCATTGGTCATCATTAATCCCAGACACTGATTATGGAGCACCTAATAGTGAAACAGTAGCAGCGTGACCACCTCCTCAGCTCTCATCTTCCATAGGTTGCTCGAAAGAAACAAACATTAACAGGTCGGGATGAAAACGACATTTCCACTCTTCGTACTCTTCATAGACACTGAGTGTGGAGCACCTAATAGCGGAACATTAGCTGCATCTGCCCAAGAACCAGATTTGGCCACTAAAGACCAGGTTAGTCTTCAGGACACCCGCCCTCAACCGCCTACCAAATCACATGGCACAGGGCCCTTATGCTTGCCCCTGCAGGTGGTGGGTCTGGGGGGGCATCCCGTGTGGCATCTTCGGGCTGGGCCAGACCGGGTGAGGGCCGACCCCAGGCCTGGCTCCAAGTTGAGGCCCCGGTTTCCCATATCCAAGCGAGGTGCGGTCACTCTTCTTGCTTCCGTTCATAAGGGTCTTAGTCCAGATTCCTGGTGAGGTGTTCCGGGCATGCCCAGCCGGGAGAGGGCCCTGGGGAAGACCTAGGACACAGTGGAGGGACTATGTCTCACAGCTGGCCTGGGAACACCTTGGTGTCCTCCAGGTGGAGCAAGAAGAGGTGGAGTTAGACCGGGAAGTCTGGACGTTCCTGCTGAAACTTCTGCCCCTGCGACCCGGACAAGCAGAGGAAAATGGAATGGAATGGAATGGCTGCGTTCGACCACCTCTTTGTCTCTCCTCATCCATCATCTGAAGCAACAAAAGTGAACGGGCTGGGATGAAAAAAATCCTACCATTGTTCATCCGAATCCCAGACACTCAACATGGAGCACCTAATACTGTAAGAGTAGCAGAGTTTGACCACCTCAACATCTGTCATCTTCCATACTTTGCAGCGAAGAAACAAAAGTTGACAGGTCAGGATGAAAGAAAATGTGCTTCTCTATGTACTGTGTGTGGAACAATAACAGAGTTTGACCACTTCTTCATCTCTCGTCTTCCATAATTTGCAGTAACGAAACAAAAGCGGACAGATCGGGATGAATAAAACTATCATTGTCCATCCTAATCCCAGACACTGAGCATGGAGCACCTAAAAGTGGAATAAAAGATAGTTTGACCAGCTCTTCATTTCTCATCTCATCATGTTGGAATCGTCTCCATGAAGAGTGCGGCGCACCCGATAGTGGAACAAAAGCAGATCTTGTATCTTGAGAAGATACAAGATCAAGAAGGTGCACGAAGGTAGCGTCCCATATCCACCTTGTTTTTTGGCCCCCGCAAGCAAAGGCAGCGCTTTATCATGCAAGAATCCAATTCTATCGCCTCATTGGCCAGCAGCCATAGACGGATGGAAAGCAGGCAGCCAATTAGAGAGAGAGACACGGGGGCGATGACAGACGGAGCGAGAGATGGATGCTCGCGTGAAGGGAGACCAATTAAGGAAGGGAAGGAGAAATATGTACACATGCGCTACACCAAAAGGAATTACAGGGTGGGGTGCTCACTTTGGGGTCCATATTTCACGGTGGCCAACACGCACCCCCCTTTGCCTCGGTGCGGTGTCGGTTATGTTCCGGCTGTGTTTAATGCCGTGTGAACTGTGCTGATGTGCATAGAGGCGCTTTATGGCACGTCCATCATGGCAACCTCTCGCTCGTCTTCCTAAAGGACACCGCTTTGCTTCCCACTCTTTTCACGTGAAACTTCTCCTCTTGGACATCCTGAGAGTATTTTACACTCATCCGATGCTCGACAATGACTTTTTGAGTCCTCCTTCCGCAGCAAATGTCCTGGCTTTGGTTGCATCAAAGTCTTGTGATATAGTCACGATTGTGCCAAGGAGATGCCAGAGCTTGAAAACCCTCTTCCGTTTGGGATCGCGGTTTCCCACAGGACGGCAAACCATCTGCAGAGTTGGGTTGCCATGGTGCATGTGCGGGAAACGTGCGACGTACGGGCTCTGGTTTCGTCAAATGTTTTAGCGGCGGACCAAACTTTATTTGTAGTGGCCCACAAAGACGAGATGAAAGCAGCAGAAGACTACAAGATGGAAGTGTTAAGTCTGCACTTTGGAAAAAATAAGAGAATCACCGGGAAAACAAAGGATGAGTCAAGCCAGGGCTGGCGTGTTTCTTCAGTGAGGTCACGTAAACATCTCCGCTCTTTAAGCCTGCGAGATGTTTCTGAAGTCTACCAGCGGGATATTGAATCTGGAAATCTGGAAATTCCCCTCAAGCAGGAGAGGAAGACGAGCTGGAGAGAGAGCGAGCGAGCTTTCAATCTCTTCCTGAGGGTGAAATCAAATTTGAAATATTCTTACACAGTACTCGGCCAGCATCAAAGATGGGGCTCATTATTATTAGCACTTCCCCAGTGGCCGCCGTCTTTCTCCTGCTCGGGCTTCCTTGTTCTTGTTCTTCCTCTCCCTCTTCTCTCACAGGAAACTGAGAGCGTTGGTTGAATAATTCCTGATCACAGTTCGGAGCTTTGTGCTGATTCTCAAAGGCTGCGGTGCCGTGTGATGCATTCAGGAACTCACAGTGAAATATCGCCGCCGAGGACCCGCTGTGTTTGGATGTGATGCTTGATATCCCGACCGTATTCCATCGTTTCAAAGTCAATTATCAACACCCCCCCACCCCACCCCACCCCAACCCCCACTGCAGGTCATCCAGATCAACTTTGAAGAGTTCGACTTGGAGATAGCCTACGACACGCTCACTATAGGAGACGGAGGAGAGGTGGGAGATCCTACAACCATCCTGCAGGTGTAAGTGGGACTTTTGTTTTTACGAGCAGCACTCTAAACGACCCGTAACTTCTAATGGTGATGGTGGTTATTATCATGGCAGGCTGTCGGGCAGCTTTGTTCCCGACCTGATCGTCAGCATGACCCACCAGATGTGGCTCCACCTGCAGTCCGACGAGAGCGTCGGCTCCATCGGCTTTAAGATCAACTACAAAGGTAAACGATATCGCAAAAACGTGAACAAAAACGACGTGCCAGCCATGCCCTGTTATGCAAAAGTTTTAACAAAAACCTCCTTCCTCAGGCTTCGCTACACATCTTATCTGTTTGTAAGATTTGTTGTTCTTCAGCAAACAGGCTAACCTAGCATGATGTTGCTGGTAAAATGTTTGTATGTATGGTGCATGCATTGCACCCACTCATTTCATTTTAAATTGCTACAATTTCTATAAGGTGAGTTTTATAATTGTAAGTGTAATTGAATTATGATCGATGAGACGAGGGGTGCCCAAACTTTTTCCAGCGAGGACCACATGGTGAAAAATGAAAGGTTTCAAGGACTGTGATGATCTTTTGCATCCAAACACTTAAAAAGGTAGCTACTGTAGATATTGATATTCATTGTAGCTATTCATCTCCAAGAGCAGTTCACATTCCCAGCGACTCTGCAAAATGGAAGAAGAAATGAATGAATATATAATTACGTAAATAAAGGACAGATCACTTGATAGTAGTTAACTTCAAGAAAAAACTCAGCTTTGTTGAAAAATGGGGTTATTAGTATCAACCCCATTTTTTTTTCAGATTCCAAATATTTTCTTTGAATAGTATGACTTTGTTGTTTGACTTTTCAAAAGAGATGTATTTTTTTCTTTAATATTGCTGCTGAAATGACATTATTTCTCCTCATAATATTCTGAGCTTAGTCCCGTAAAATTGCACTTTTTTTCTCCTTAAACTTAATTTTTTGACTTTATTCCTGCACAATTTTTGCTGTCATTTGTGCTACTTTTACTCCTGCTTTATTGCCATTTCCTCTTTCTTTTTGTACATTTTCTAGCGTTTATTTTGTATTTTATTCCGAAAATACCTTTGACATTCCAACATTATGGTTACTTTTTCTCGTAGTATCTCGACGATATTCTTAATCAATTATTTTTTCATTTACTATTTTGACACCGGGCCGCACTTTGGACGCCCCCAAGATGAGACAAAATCAAATAACGCGAGGGGCGTGAAAACGTACGTATAGAGGCATAAAAATGACACGTTTAAGCTCAGGATTGAATAGAATAGTGAACGGAAAGCAATGAACATTATGTGGCGTGTTATATCTTTCCCAGAGAGAGACATGGTCATGCTGCAAAAACTCACCTTGACATCCCTCTCTGTAATAAAAATACATATTAAAAATGCATGAAAAGAGCAGATGAAAAATGTAAAATAAAATCTCCAAAGATGTGAAATTAAGTGTGTGGGAGATGGAGAACATTACATGTAGTAATGGTGTAGTAAGATGACATTTTTATCCGTCAGAGATGGAGGCCTTGACAAAGAACTCAATGAGTGAAGTCATCACATCAAGAGAGCCGGAAAGGAACTACAAAGTAGAACATCTAGCGTCTTTTGTAACGACGCCGCGGCATATTTTTAGATTCCTAACACAGCGGGTGATGAGATAATGTTGCCGGGGCGCAGCATTATAATAAAAAAAAAAAATAACAGCGCTGTGGAAAATGACTCATTGCCAGAAATGATTACCTGAAAACACCATTCATGCAGAGTTCCGTAAACATGGAGCGAGCTGGGCAAAACACGTGTCTGTGTTTGAGAGTTACCTTAGTAAATTAAACCACACGTCTTGTTGACACGTTCATACGCTTCATGCTGGAATTTAGACTGTGTAAAAGTGCTTTTAGTTTTGTGTGCCTGTAGCTTCAATCACATACCCGACTTTGAACCACCGGGTTGGCAGAGCTGTGGTTTAAGATGTGTAGCGAAGCCCGATTTATGTCGTTGTATACATCATTGTTATATAAGCCTTTAAAGTTGCACAACATGCATTTCAATTTGAAATGTGCAGCAAAACTCTCTTAATGTCAATTACACCATTGTAAAATAAGCTCCTAAAGTTGCACGGCGTAGTGGTTTCATTTTATTTGGACATGCATATAAATGACATTAGAATACATCACTTAATACAGTTGACAGTTCCGCGTGTCCAAAAGGAGTAAGAAGACGCAAAGCGTATTTAATCCTACCCCCGTAGGATTTTCACCTTATTTCAATACCTTCGTGCACTGCATTTTAGTAAGTTTAAAATGCATAGGTAAGGTAATGTGTGGTAAAGCAATAGTCAATGTCCTTGTCATGGTAAATCAATTATATAGCAATTATAACAAACGATAATCATAGTACATAATAAGAAATAGAATAAAAAAATAAATACGACAGAACATAGTTGGATCATGGGTGAGTGTTTTAAGTTGTCCCTTAGGTCATATTTTTATCGAGAAAATTTTTATACCTTTCATGGGTTATTGTTTGCATTATGCGTCATTACAGCTGTTTGAAAATTTACTAAATCAGAAAATTTTAAGCCTGAGATTGAGCTACGCCTGAGATTGAGCAACGCTTTATTTTAAGATGTGTAGCAAAGCCTGCTTTATGGCATCATGTACATTATTGTAAAATAATCCTTTAAAGTTGCACAACATATATTTCAGTTTGAAGCACATAGTTGGCAGAGCTTTCTTTTAAGATGTGTAGCGAAGCCTGCTTTACGTCGTTGTTTTGTGATGCCCTTACACTTCCTAAGCAGAGCAACTAAGTGAGGGAGAGGATAGTTTTTTCTCACTTTTGTTGCTCATAAACAGGCCTCGGGGCCACATACGACTGTTAGAACATCATTAAGAAGTCACCATTCCATAGAAGGGGTGAGAAAAACAACTCATTGGCACCCCTTGGGGAAGATGATGGTATAGCAAGATATCCAAACTTTAAAAGAAAACTATCCCTTGTAATTTGGTGTTTATTAATGAGGACATTCCGCCTGAGAGAGACAAAATGGATCTAATTTCATTTGGCACTCAGCATGATAATTTAGAGGACAACAAATCTTTTATGAGCATTGTTGAGCTCGTTAGCAAGCGACTCGTCACAGTCGTCAGGGTTGCGCCCATGAGAGTGTGTTTTAGTTCTGCAGGGGGGTGCGGCCATGAAGGTCCTTGCTCAGCATCTTAATATAACCATGCAGGACTGACTCACAGTGAAATACGACTTGATGAAATGTTACACAACTTGTTTTACACGCAGAAAGGCTACTCGGGCTGCATTTACACTTTGTTTGGTACTCTGATATGGGGCAAAAATTACAAAAAGATACACACTTGATGCACATTTGGTGCGATTCGCTTTGCGTTCAACTGGTGTTTTTGTCATGGCACCAGCAAAAGAAAAAAAATAACACTGGAGTGGGGGAAAATTACGTTATTGAAGACACAGTAATTCCTCGTTTATCGTCATTAATTGGTTCCAGACCTGACTGTGATAAGTGGATGTCTGTTAAGTAGGATTCCTTCTTTTAAATTGAATATTTTTGTAGTTAGAGCATAGAAAACCTGTTGACAACTTTTTAAAACCGGGTTTTAACATTATTAGAGCCCTCTAGACATGAAATAAAACCCCTATAGTCACTTTTGTAGTCGTATTACCCAAAACAGTGCACATAATCAGAGAAAGAGACACTCATGCTTACGTGTGTTGCTATTCATGTGCTCCCTAGAGTAGCAGAGTGAGTGGCAGACTGGAAGTGACATGAGGGGTTAAGAGTCGAGCTTCAGCTTGCCTCGGGTTATTGTCGCAACAGTAGCCCGTGTTTTTATTAGGGATTTCTATTAGTGTTAGTTTATTTTACTGTTGTGAAATAATTCAAACTCGCAGTAAGTGCCTGCTGTTCCTGCAATCAAGTCTGGTGCTTGCAACTTGAAACGCGACAGGTGGGTAACAAATAATCAAGACAAGAACAACAACTTCTTCCCATCATGCGTTGCTTTGCTTTGCTGGGAATCATGCTTTTCAGCAAAGCAGTGCAAGATGGGAAGCAGGTAATATATCCATCCATCCATTTTCTATACCGCTTATCCTCATTAGGGTTGTGGGTAGCCTATCCCAGGACTCTTTGGTCGCCAGTCCAACGCAGGCAGTTAATATAGTTGTTGTTTATTAATGGTACTTGTCATGTAGTTGCTGGGAATTTAGCTTCTCAGCAAAGCAAACCAATGCATAATGGTAAGCAGTTAATGTAATTGTGTTTTATTGTTGGTACTAATGTATATTAGTTAATGACGTAACACAATATGCCATTTTATGACGTGAATACATGCGACTTATATATATATATATATATATATATATATATATATATATATATCTTTCTCTCTAAATTGAGTGAGTGTGTCTTACACACCAGAAATTAGGGCAATTCCTTTTACACGGCACAATGAAATCAATCGCCAAATGCGCCTTCAAAGTCTTCAAAAAAAGGAGTGACAAATGAGATCTCTTTCATTCACGAGCGCATACCGAGTCATGCATGCATGCAGCGTGAACGCCTCAATCGCAACCCCGCCCTCCTTCCTTCCTTCCCTTTACGCTAATTGGACAGGAGATGTTTGCGTGGAAAGCACAAAGCCCTCCACTCCTCTCACGGCTAAAAGTTCGATTTAATCTCTTAATGCATCACGGTTTTGTCTGGAGCGCATAAACGCAGAGAAAACGGGCAAAACGGAGGGAGGTTTATTGCATGAAGTAAAAGATTAGAGCGCACAGGTAAGCCTCCAATGCTATTCGCAACCTCGCAAATCAATTTCACAATGGTCACTAAAGAGAAACCAGCTGATGATTTTTTTTTTCTTCCACCCCAATCTCATTATCCTCCCAAAATCTTTTACGTTCTCTCTTGGGTCGTTAAGTGCATTTATGTGCCATATGTGTATTCCCATGAACAATGCGGTCGGCATGATGGAGTATATGTGTGCAATTTCAGGAGTTGCACACAAACACACATGCGTATAGAAATGTTCCCTCCGAAGTCATTTGTTCTCCATTCCTTCTAGTGTCTGCGGTGAGGTAAGGCTGTGATTGGTTGACTCTGTGGCTCTCATAAAAACGATGTCATGATGGAAATTAACGCAATACATCACACACACGTGTACAAACACACAAAAGTGTACATGCAGCAGAAGAAGTAAATAAGAGTGAAAATGGGTCAGCGCTGAAGAAGAAGAGGAAGGAGTAAAGTAAAGGTAGGGCCGAGGCCGAACAGTTCCCCAGAAATGCCATCCACCAAGTTTTCCAAAAGAGCGATGGCGACATGGTGGCATTTCACGCGGAATCGAAGGGATATCCGTCTAATCTTATGAGCAGACGGACGACATTAATTCCTTTTAAACGCAGTGTGGCGCTGATAGATTCGAACTCGCTCTTGGCGCGGTGAGCAAATAAGTGGAAGTCATTCTCCTGACGCTGCAAACGGCAGAGGCAATCTTCTTCACGCTAGAGTCCATCTCCGAGCTAGCATTTTTCTTTTCTTCCGCGTGGGAGAGTGACACCCGAGTTAATGCAACATGTAAATACGGCTGTCTTGGACTGAAGACGGTGACGTTGGCGTAAACATTGCCACCATGGGAGAACCATTGGGTGTTTTAGTTGCAGGGTCATTTATAGAACTAGGTTTAAAGGACGGGTATTAAAATGTTCAGGAACCGAACAACCGGAGAACCAACAAATAAGTCACCCATTTCAACCCTGTTTATTGGGTGCTGCGTTCATATTACTGTAGAATCCTCCTGAGACCTCAAACCGTGGTCGGCATAGACAACAATGGTAACTACTCAGTTCCAGGAACTAGAAGTTACAAGTACTTTTGACAGATAACAATTAGCCAATAGTGGGTTTTTTTTATTTAATTCAAGAATGATCTAGAAATATATGATTTATTCAAGGAGCGGACTAGTGTTCAAAATGTCCAGAAGCTAAACAACCAAAGAACAGACAAATAAGTCAACTGGTTTCTTGGGAACTGCGTTCATATTGTGTTTGGTAATCTTTCTGAGAACTCATACCAGGGTGGAAACACAGACAACAAAGAAGGATTAGGATTTAGGATGGGACAAAATGTTCAGGACCCAAACAACTGCAGAATCAGCAAATAAGTCCTCCAGTTTGACCCTATTTATTGGGTACCGCTTTCATGTCATGGTTGGTCTTCCTGGGACCTTAAACTGTGGTGGAAGCATAGCTAACAACGGGAAGCGTGAAGTTCCCTGATAATTAGGTACCAGGAATTAAAAGGTACACGGACTTTGGATTGATAGGAACTAGCAACTAGGAGTAGGTTTTGATTTAACGAATGATATAGAATTATACAATTCGATTCAAGAAGGAGACTAGTTTTCACGATCGGTGTTTTGTATTCGTGACAGTTTTGGTTTCGTTCTAGTTGGTTTTCCTGTGTTGTTATTTTCCTAGTTTCACATGTTTTCCTTGACTTCTAGTTTTTTCTCCTTTGTTAATTACGCGCACCTGTTTCTCGTTTGTGTTCCATGGTATTTATGTTCAGGTGTGTGCGCCAGTCCTTTGTCGGTTCATTGTTGCTTTTTGCACATCACGTATCGCTCCTATGTTCCTGCAAACCTTACCTGCCTGACGTCTAGCTCTCTGCATCCTCGGGGTCGTTACACCATGCCGCGACGCTACCGTAACACTAGTGTTCAAAATGCAGAACCAACAAATAGTACTGGTTTAATACCGTATCTTAGGTACTGCGTTGCTATCTGTCTGTAATCTTCCTGAAACCTTAAACTGTGGTGGCAACAGAAACAACACTGGGAACCATTTGGTTTCTTGACAATTAAGTACCAGGAACTATAAGTCACTTTTGAACTTAGCTGCTTGTGTAGTATTTAGTTCGATTCCCGAATGATCTAGAATTGTATGATTAGAATCAAGAACTATCATTCTGTTTTTTAAAGCACAACTGCAAAAAATCAAATCAGCAAGTAGTTTGGCCTGTTTTTTGGAACACTTTCTTGGCTCCTGAGTCCATAACATACTGTTCAGTTTTTTGAAAATTAAGTACCAAAAACTAAAAGTTGCAGGTACCTTTGATAGAAACTTCCTACTAGGGATGTGATGGTTTGTGTTAACAACAATTCTTTACTCATGTCTTTGATTCAAGAATATTATTTGGACTAACTATGAACTGGCATAGTAATTAGTAGTTTTGATTTAAGCAACAATATTTGACCGTAAGACTCGGCGGAACCAGCGTATAGCTCGACTGACTAGACCCTGATTTTGATTTTTTTTCATAGGTACTGCATTATCATATCGTAGCTTAGGTTCCTTGAGAATGAAGTACCTGGAACTGAAAGTTACAAGTACTTTTGTTGGATGGAAACTATCCAAGAGTCAAAGCTATTACTTGCTGCATATTTTAATAGAAAGCAAATAAGTAATAATTTGACTTCTAGCTAGTATAATAAACACATTCTTTAGTTTACAAGGGAAATACGGTGATGTGTCCTTACTAGCAAAGTTTTTATGAGGGCTATACCGTGTTTTATTGGACTTCAAGATGTTTACGTGATGTTTACTTTTTACCAGTTTGCTCGTAATCCTCTGGAACGTTCAATTTTCGGTGCCCCTGCTCTTTTTACAATTCCAAAGACACAATGTATCCCACTATAGGTTACAGTTCCGACCCACGCACACGCGGTGCTTAACGAGCAGCTTGGTCGCATCTTGTGCACATTCCGAAAGACCCAACCGGTGAGTCGCGCTGTAAGCGATTCCCCCCGTCGTGTCTAACAAATGTGCGATAGGTGCAGCACCTCGTTAAAAGGAGAAGAGGCTGTGGATCGACTGTGTTATCGTTTTGTTTTTTTTAGCAGCTCCCCGGAGGAAAGCGAAAATCCACAACGCCTCCGCCCATCTCTTCCACCCCCCAGTTTGTTTGTGTGCGACTCCCACAGCAATGTCCCAAAAGAGGCTTTAATTATTTTTTTTTTGGTGGAAAATATTAAGGCAGACGGATCAACTGGGGACTTTATTGAACAAGTGACCATCCTCTTTGCAGAAATAGACAAGGAAAGTTGCGGCGATCCAGGAACGCCTCTCTACGGAATACGAGAGGGCGACAGCTTTCTGAACGGCGGCATCCTGAGATTCGAGTGCCAGTTTGGGTTTGAGCTGATCGGCGAGAAGAGCATCTCCTGCCAAGACAACAACCAGTGGTCGGCGAACATCCCCATATGTATCTGTGAGTATTCCCTCCAAACACCTCCGGCAAGCAAGAAAGAGCGTGGCTTGTGGCCTGCCGCGATGCTGATAACATTCAATCTGACCAGTCGCCATGGTGACCGTGACAGAGTTTACCATGGCCTGGAGCAGACGATGACCCGCGTTGATGTGCACATGAATATTTAACAGCAAAGATGCTCTATGTTCCCATCACCTCCCTTCCTCTTCTCCCAAAGTCCCCTGCATGTCCAACTTCACAGCTCCCTCCGGAACCGTCCTCTCGCCTGACTACCCGGAAGGCTACGGGAACAACATGAACTGTGTCTGGCTCATCCAGTCAGAACCGGGATCCAGGATACACCTGGCGTTCAACGATTTTGACCTGGAGGCCCCCTACGACGCCCTCACTGTGAAAGACGGCGAGACCAACGACGCCGCCGTCATCGGGAGGTTCTCGGGCGCGGAGAGCCCGTCCCACCTGACATCCAACACCAACACGCTTAGGCTGGAGTTCCAGGCGGACCACTCCATGTCGGGAAGAGGCTTCAACATCACCTATAGCAGTACGTCATTTTATCATTTTTAAAAGTTGATGCATTGCATTCTGGTGACTGATCATCACAGTCCAATGAAAAACATATACAGTCCCTTGTTTAATTTTGATTCTGTATTCATAAACATAATATTTTCATCGTTAGTGCATCGAAAACCTAGTTTAGGACTTTTTAAAATATGGCTTTTGGCATTATTAAAGCCCCTTAGAGATGAAATAACACCCCTATAGTCACGTCTACACTCCTGTTATTCTTTGTTTACATCACATTTCGCAGGCTACAGGATCACTGCAGGGACATAACAGACAGCCACCGCTAGCATAGTAAGCTACCAAGCTAACTAGTTGGCCTTTTCAATTTACTTACGCTAAACTAAACTAAACTAAACTAAACTAAACTCAACTAAAGTGTCAGGAAAAAGGACAAAGAGGGCAAAAATTTACCACTTCCGCACTGAATGTGAGGATAACCTTATTCTCAGCCAGGGCATGTTGGCTGGGCTCTGCTGACTCAGTAGCAAGTCTCCAAGTGGTGTGAAAGGTCATGTAATCTAACGCCATGTCTCATAAGATTACTGCTGCCTAGTGACCACAATACTACAAATGACTAGTTTTTCAATATTTTGTCCAATCAAACAGCACACTTTTCTGTTTGTGATGATCAGTGAGGTACAATCTCACGAAATTTGGTGGCGTAATTCAACCTTTGCTCGACTTGTGAGGCTCATTTTCCTGGAGCAATGGCACGGTTTTACGGTAATGCAACAATGTCACAAATTGAAGGACAAATGGAAGATTTTGGACATAAAGAGGCACAGCTCCAATCCTTTCTGTTCCTCTTGTATTAATCAAGGAATGGACTCAATAAAACTAGAATAAAGTAAAAGTACTCGCCTTGTTTAAGTGGTTTTAAACTTTACATGTAAAGGCCTTTTTGGTGGGTCCACAGTATTATATCAATAGTAGTAGTAGTCTCACTCACTGGCACAGTTCAATTAACAGAAAGATTTCGGATAAACGGCCAAAATGCTGGCGATGTCATGAAAAATTGCATTGTTTATTGCCAGACGTTACGGTTCATTTCCTTTCTGTTCCTTTTTAACGCGAGGGTGTTTTTCCGTTAAACGCAGTACTGTTTTAGTGCATGGAAAAAGGAGAAACTCATAAGTCCTATCACCCTGAACATCATTTTGTTGTTATATCCCAAACATATTGAAGTTCTTTGTCCACAACTCCTTTATGCTGTATCTCTTATATCCTGCTCATAACAGCGTGTAACATTTTATTATTTTTTGGGCCACTGCACCCGTCATTTTCTCCCACTGGTGTGGATAACACCAGAGCGCCGCCGCACTGGTGAAGAACAAGAACCTTTCAAACTTGTGGACTCTTGGACCAACATGTAATGTGATGAAGCCGACCATATCCTTCCAAGCGGGCAGTACGCCCGCATGAATTTGATCAGTGTCCGGTTTTGCTCCACTCCACTCGAGCGCGGCGCAAACGGATGCAACGAGGAGTGGGTGAATGAGTTAGTCCTAAACGGAATATAGACCTTCTTGAAGTGATGACAGTGTAAAATATAGTTTTCACCCTCTCTAATGACATTCCTCATGTACCCTCTTAATAACTTCCCTTGAACTTTCTGACTTCAGCGTTTGGACACAACGAATGCCCAGACCCTGGCATTCCCATCAACGCCCGCCGCTTTGGAGACAGCTTCCAGCTGGGCAGCTCCATCTCGGTGGTCTGTGAAGACGGTTTTATAAAAACCCAAGGGAGTGAGACCATATCCTGCCAGCTGGAGAGAGGAAAGGTCATGTGGAGCGGACCCATCCCCAAATGTGAAGGTACAAACTGAATGGACATAACCCGTACAATGAAGTTACACTTTTTAACCTTGGGTCCCACAAAAAATAGCCAAATAAATGTTTCAGTATAGTAGAGTTTTTAAGACAAAAACGACTAAGAGCCACACCCCCAGTAAACCTGGAATGTGTTTCTATATGCCACACCCTTCGTAAAATTTCTACACGTAAATATGCACCACACCCCTGGCAATAGTTAAATGTTCTTATGTGCCACATCCCTGGTAAAATTTCTTTATGCATATATATCCAGCAACCCTAGTAAACATGTCATGTATCTCTAAATGCCACACCTCTGATTAACCGTGGTTACCTTTCCAAGCACCTCACCTTTAATAAACATGTCACGTATATCTAAATGCCACACCTCTGGTAAACCTTTATTAGATTTTGTAGTGCTGCACCCCTGGTAGACTTTTCACGTATTTCTAAGTGACACACCTTTGTAAAACCTTAATTACTTTTCTAAGCGCCGTACTCGTAGGGAACTTTTCACATATGTCTAAGTGCCACGCCTCTGGTGAACCTTTATTATATTTGTAAGTTCTGCATTCCAATTTACTGCCCGTACCTGTAAGTGCCTTACCTCTGGTAAACTTTTATTCATTTTCTAATGACCAGACTCTAATAAACTTTAAATGTGTTTCCAAGTGCCACACCTATAGGAACTTCAGTATGCATCAGTGGTCTGAACCACATGTAAAGTGTGTTAAACATGTGTCTATGCACCACACCCCTAGTAAACGTTCAGTGTTTCTATGTGCCGTATCCCTAGTAAACGTTCAGTGTGCTTCTATATCCAGCAGTCCTAGTCAACTTTCCATGCATCTCTAAGTGCCACATCTCTGGTAAACCTTTATTATGTTTTTAAGCGCCACACCACAGCTGAACTTTTAATGTGTTACGTGCCAATGTAATGTGCCATACCTATAGCACACTTCAATATGCTTCAATGGACTTAAACTTATTTCTAAGCACCACACCCCTAATAAACTTTCAGTGTTTCCATGTGCCGCATCCCTAGTACATTTTCAGCATGCCTCTACGTGCCGCACCCCTAGTAAACTGTCAGTGTGCATCCCTGTGCTACATTTTTATCGACGTTTCAATATGTTTCAATACGTTTTTGTGTCAGTATGCTTCTTTACGCCACCAAGGGTTTAATTTATTGAGGAAAACTAAAGTGTTCCGGCCAGAAAGTTGCACTCGCTGAAATTAAAAAAAGTCTATACAAAGATTGTGTACATTTTAATATACAATTTTAATGAATTGACTTGTCCTTTCGTTGGCTCATAAGGTTTTTTTTCTCAGCGTTTATTAATGTGTGCAAACTGTGGTGTTGTTGATTAATGTGTCTGTTTTAAAGTGCCTTTGTGTGTGCTTCTCGCTTGCATGACAAATCAAAAATGCCAGCCTGCAGAACGCGAGCAGTTTCAGCGTTCTTGTTAGCTGCGGGCGGCGCCAAGATGGATTTTGGACTGGGGCTTTACTCAGATTGTGTCCATTCCTCACACTTTTGAGTTAGTGTTAAAAACAAAGCAACTCCAACACGATCCATCTGCTGCCGTTCTGCCATTCGGGTGGGCGGATTTGGTCGGGTCCAGAGGAAGCTGGACGGAAAATCTGCCCTGGTTTGCAGGGAACTAAATGAGCCTCTGCCCACAACAAGAAACAGTTGGCGGAATCCACAGGGAGCTTGTACAACAACCCCGTAGTGTTCCGAACTGACCTTGCCGACCTCACCCTCGTCCTTGCTTGTCTTCCAGCTCCATGCGGTGGTCACTATTCAGCACCAAATGGTGTGATTTTATCTCCTGGTTGGCCCGGTTACTACAAGGATTCCCTGAGCTGTGAGTGGGTGATCGAGTCGGAACCTGGACGCTCCATTAAAGTCACCTTTGACAGGTAATGCAACCAAATAGTGATTTTTACTGAAACCAAATGGTGGAAGATCACAATCCAACAAAGCAAAAACCATATAGACTTTTAGTATATCCAGTAAAAGGAAGTGAAAAGTCAGGCAATGAGTTTTTCCTGCTTCCTTAGACTGTGACTGACATGATTTATCGACTTTGCTTAAATGTGACTGATTTCTTTCATATTGACAGCTGTGAAAATGTTTTATAACATGTATAATGCATTGAATGCCCGTCGCTACGGTACTGTAGTGTTTGTCAAGAACAGCTGCCAGTCATGGCGACCATCATAAACAATTAATTGAATTTTGCTTGAATTTACCATTTGTTTCCTAAAACGAACAATGCAGAACGTAACTGCAAACAATATAGAACATATTTAAGCAAAGTTGATCAATCATGTCAGTGACTCTTTAATAAGCTCACAGCAAGAATAGTCCGGTTGTATGGTCTCAGACGCAATTTATTTACTGTCTTGTTAAGAACTTTGTTTGGAGATGCATCAACCAATGAGCCTCGACTCCTATCAATGAACCAGATGGGATTGCGATCCCGAAACATCCATTGATCAACACGTTTGATCCCCACAGATTTCAGACAGAGCTGGGCTACGACTTCCTTGAGATCCACGACGGACCCAATCTACTGTCCCCCCTAGTGGGATCCTTCAACGGCACCCAGGTGCCTCAGTTCCTGTTCAGCAGCAGCAACTTCCTCTACCTGCTCTTCACCACGGACAACAGCCGCTCCAATGTCGGCTTTAGGATCTTATACGAAAGTAAGCGAAGGGGTTTGACCCCCAAATGCACCTAACATGACTGTGAGTGTGTACCTCTTTGTTGTTGCAGGCGTTACGGTGGACAGCTACTCCTGTCTGGACCCGGGTATCCCCGTCAACGGGATCCGCTATGGACAGGACTTCTCCATCGGGTCCACGGTGTCGTTCGGCTGCGACTCCGGATACAGGCTTAGCCACGAGGAGCCCCTGGTTTGCGAGAAGAACCACTGGTGGAGCCACGCTTTACCCACATGTGACGGTAAGTCAACGCAAAATCGTCTTTAATCCTCTGCTGAAGCACTCTAGTAGTGTCTTATCTTTGTACTTTTTGTACTTAACATACATTTGCCTTCATACATGGAGATGCGGCACAGACACAGCTCCTTTAAAGACAAACAGAAAGTAAAAGTGAACCTTCCTTACAAGTAAAAAAACACAGATACATGCAAAGAGCAGTCACATTTGTACCATCTTTCCTACACACCGCACCCCATATAAAAAATCATTAACAGGATTTGTTATCAGTGTCTGTGCCACACCCTTATTAAACTTGCGTAGTTTCTATGGACCGCATTATTAGTAAACATTCAATGTGTTTGTGCCAAACACGCTGTCTTAATGCCAAACTCTAAATAAACTTTCGGTATATTTCTATGGGCCGCAATCCTAGTACATTTCCTGTAAACCAGTTTCTATGTCCTACCATTTCCTGCCCTCCTACTAATTTTTTAATGACCCAATATGAGCCGATGTTTTTTCCAGTATGCACCATACCCATAGTAAAGAAACTTTAATATATCTCTACATACCACAGCATTAGTAATATTTCAGTGGATTTATTTGCACCACACTGCAAGTACATTGTCTTTATTTTTCTATGTGCCGTACCTCTAGTCACTGTCCAGTTCTGTATGATCAATGCATTGCCATACCGTTCAGTGCCATACCCCTTGTAAACGTTCAAGGTGTTTTAATGCACCACACCCTTTCTCGACTTTGAATATTTTCATGCACTGACAACCTAGTAAATGTTCTGAGTGAATGTAGCGCCACACCTCAAGTATATTTTCTTTTTATTTGGACATGCTGCACTTCTAGTAAACTGTCACAATGTTTCTGCACATTACACCTTTGAACTTTAAATGTCTATACACCGCACCCCTAGTAAATTGTCTATTTCTATGCACCTCAGCCCCAGTAAACTTCCCGTATGTTTCATTTTGCCACACCTCTACTACGCTTTCAGTATGTTTCTATGTACCTCACCCCCAGTAAACTGTCTGTATGTACACTTTCAGTATGGCGTGGTTTACACCACGCCCCAATAAACTTGCAAAAGGTTTCATTGTTGTATTTTTGTACCGTATGAGCAGCACAAGATGTACAATTTTAATGTGATGTGCCACATCTTGTGTCTTCCCACCACAACCTTAATAAACATTCATTACTTTTCAATGCATCACACCCCCAGTGTGCCGCATTGCTAGTGAACTTACAATTTTTTTCATATGCACCACACGTCTAGTAAAGCTCCTATATGGTTCCTTACTAAACTTTCAATATAGTTATGCCCCACACTGTAGCAATTTTTCAGTAGTTTCTATGTGCCGACCTCTCATAATCTTTTTGCTGTTTTTGTTTACCGAGACTCCTGCAAATGGAGAAGATTCATGAAGCCTGAAAAGGTCTTCCAGCCGAGCTGCATGTTACGAGTGTGGTGACGAATGCAGTAAGACTCGTCGTCTCGCCGTGACGCTAATAAGACGTTAAGTTTTTAGCCCGAGAAAGAAAGCAGAGGACGGGAATCGGAACTGACAGCAGATATTGAAGCCGAAAAAAAAAGAGAAGACAATCAGAATCCAAATTTCTCACCCAGCTTAACATTCAATATTCAGAGCTTCCTGGCAGCAACGTATAAATAAATGATGGCGCTGTGCATGCAGGCGTGCCAGCTAAGCAGGAGTGTCGGGTCTGTGCCTTTGTGCGACGTGGACTTACTGACTTACTCTCACGACTTGCTCCAACTCGTATTTTGTTTTGTTTTTTGGCGGGGAGTGGGAGGGGTGAGTTTGCTGACGTTGTAAAAACTACTACTGGGTGGAGTCGGAACAGGACGCGTCATTTGTTGCGGCATTTGCGACGACTGACTGGTCGATTCGGTCATAGCCCCGCCGCAAGGTCCTTTGGGAGCGCAACTTTGCGACCTTGCGAAGAGCGGCGGCACCCGAACTTCTCTGCCGGCATTGCAATTTTGAGGCGCCGCTAATGGTGTTTTCACAGCAGTTTTATTGCGACTGCAGTGACAGGCGGGTTGTCCGACTGTAAGATGAAGCAACTGGAGCGAGCCGGAATGGAGCACTGGCCCATATGCCGCATTAGTATGCATAATGTGAGCAACGCGGCTTTTCTGAGGGGCTCGGTTTCAACTCTGAGCGCCTCTTAATGCATAACAATGTGCGGTGCGCTTGAACCCGGTGTGTAAGTCGCAGGGTCATCTCAGGGCCGGATTGCCTGCTTGAAAAAATAAATCAGTAAAATAGTTTCTGTGAATGGCTTGAAATCCATGTGACACGCATCCAACTTTTCCTGTTTCTATGAACCACACCCCGAGTACACTTTCAATATATCTCTACACACTGCACCCCTAATAAGCTTCTCATGTTTTCATTTGGCACCTCCAGTAAAGTTGGACATCTGCAAGCCATGCGCCTTGTAAACGTGTGAGATGTTCGTGTGCACCACAGGCTTATAGAATTTTTAATATTTAATTATACACCACACCCCCAGTAAATGTTCAGTCTTTTTAAGTGTCGCGCCTCTGTGCACTAGGGTTGGGCGGTATGGACCTTAGCATGTATCACGATATTTTGGGATGTATCACAATATGATGATATAATAAAATTCAACGGTCTCTTGTATAAAAAGCTACAAACCTTAACCCATATAATTCAAAATAATTAAAATAAAAGTAGGCCTACCTGTGACACTGGGTAGAGAGTAATTCCAAAGCAAGCCAGTCTATTCCAGTTGTTCAGGGCAGCTGCTTTCACAACATTAGATCCATTGTCAGTAGCTACACTTGTTTCTTCTCATCTAAGTCCAATTCCTGGAGAAACTGTGTGTCGCTATACTATGCTATACTATTTAATACCATATACCACACCCCTTCTAAACTGTCAGTACGTCCGTTTGTGCACCACTCCTTTAGTAAATGTTTGGCGTTTCCTATACACCGTCATTATGGCTTTTTTAAGTACCAATTTCAATATGCCCTTGTATGCCAGACCACTAATAAACTGCCAAGTCTACAGCTTTGCACCACACTTTTAAATACCTGTACACTTTTAATGCTTATCTTAATGCCACACTCCTTCAAAACTGTCAGTATGTCTCTGCACCACACCCTTTCAATGCCTTATTCAACTTTCAATACACTACTACATGCCACGCCCCTTCTAAACTGTTATGTCTGAGCGCCAGACCTTTAGCAATCTGTAAGCATTTCCATAAGCTTCTGTCAGTATGCTTCTATACACCACACCCCTTGTAAATCTTCATTATATCTTGGCATATATGCACATACTGTATTTATTGTTTTATCTTTTAAATGAATGCCCCATAGTAATAATATAATGTTGATTCTTTGCAGCATTATGTGGCGGTGATGTCCGAGGCCCCTGGGGGACCATCCTGAGTCCAGGCTATCCCGACAGCTACCCTTCATCCCTCAACTGCACCTGGACCGTGGAAGTCAGCCACGGCAAAGGCAAGAGCCATCAAGGCCGCCATTGTTTCCGAGTGCCCGGACACGACATAACACCATTGGCCATCACTCCACAGGCGTCCAGTTCCAGTTCAACACTTTCCACCTGGAGGACCAGCATGACTACCTGCTAGTGACGGAGAACGGGAGTTTCCTGCAGCCGCTGGCTCGCTTGACCGGCAACGAGTTGCCTGGCAACATCAACGCCGGTCTCTATGGCAACTTCAAAGCGCAGCTGCGATTCATCTCCGACTTCTCCATTTCCTACGAGGGCTTCAACATAACGTTCACAGGTAAGCCGTTCTGCCTGCGATCTCTTGTAGCAGCCAACGCAGCTGATCGAGTAGCTGTCAAGCGCACAACGCAAATGGAGGAAAAAGCGACAAATACAAAACTGGGAAAGCCAAAGAAAGGCAAAGAGTCAAAGGGAAGCACGACGTCCACAATGTACCTTCTTCTGCTGAAGGCTGCGGCCTGACCTTGCACAGCCAATTCATATAACTGCGGCTGAATATGCGCCTGTCAGTGGGCTTTGATATGGATTTAAAACTTATATCCCATCCACATTAGTCAAAAGAAGATGGAGTGGAATGCATGATTGAAACCCAATGCTAAGAAGGCCTTCTGGTGCCTACTAGAGGTGATAGTATCGTTTTTACAAGCACTTCTGCAGCTCAAGGTGACAGTCACGGAGAAAAAAATGAGCCCTGAGTGTCACCCAGTCTGGGTTGTGGTCAAAATGATGCTAGCATATACAGTACAATCCTGATCAAAACATTAAGACCATTTAAAAATTGCAGGAATTCAGGAAATCAGGTTTAAAGGGTTAGGGAATGCTTGATGCAGTGTTTCCAGCAGGCTGGTGGGAGCACTGACCACTGTCTGGAACTGATGTCCAATTTTGTAGGCTTCCCTTGCCATCCATCCCCAACTGTTCTCCGTTGGATTTAGATCAGGGGAACATGCAGGATGGGGCAAAAAAGTGAGCTTATTCCTCTGGAAGAAGTCCTTTGTGAAGTGCAGCGTTGTCCTGAACAAAAAGCCAACAATTACGAGGGCCTTCAGTCATGAGGGATGGGCCCTGCAACATCTCCACTAAAGGATCATGATGCCCCCCCCCCCCCCCCCCCAATGATGCCGTGTGGAAAACATCTCAGATGGCATCTCCTTGTCATTCCAGTAATGTTGGAAGCCATCCTGACCGTCAAGGGAAAATAAAAGTTTCCACCTTTCAATGTCCCGTGGTTATTAGACAGCACTCAGCACCAGTAACAACCTTCATTTGGGCCTCAGCAGCAATGGTGCTGAAGCTGCCAGAAGCATTGCTTATGTAGCAAGAAAATGATTAATTAAATTAATCCATATTTTTGCCAATAATTTAAAGCTTGCAAATGATGTGCTCACTGTAATTTTTTTTTGCAAAAAAAGTGCTTAGTCTATAAACACTTTTTGTCTCGCTCCCATTGCTCCTTTTTGAATGTTGAAACATCCCTATAAATAATATTCTGATCAGGATTAAATGTAATGTACTCTATTTTTTATATTTCACTGACTCAAGGTGAAAGCATACAGAAAATTCACAGTTCGATTTGATTTGATGCTTTATTGTGACGGCACAACGTTGTATCATTAGACATTTTTAGCTTAGATAAATGCTCACCCTTTTGCGCGCGGCGGTACGGGAGTTAGCTTAGACAAACACGTAACGTGCATTTATGCTGTGTCCTAATTTTTCTTCAAACTCTGGCTTGAAGTTGAGGAAAAAAGAGGCTTAGAGTCCATAAACGGGATTAAAAACAAACAAGAAAACAAAAGAGACCCTGATTGAAGTGTTGGGGAGTACACACACCCAGATGCTGTATTAGGAAGCCTTTGCTCCTGATGTCCTCTACATGACCCCCGGAGAAGTTTTACCATGGGTTTTTGTATAGATAAGATATTCCAGATTTCCAGCAGCAAAAGTACAAAAGCACACAAGAGCAGAGTAAAAAAGTACACAAAAGCGGAGTAAGTGTAAAAATAAGGTAATATGAATTCTATACAAGTTATATACACTATTTGCTATTTACAGTCCTGTACATGTTGAACAAGCCACAGGTTTATTGCACAGTTGTTGCATGGTTTATTGCACAGTTATTGCACGACTATTTTGGAGCAGTTTTTGTCAGTTTTGGTCTGACAGCTGCAGGAAGGCTGTCAGCCTCCCTTTGCTGGACCTCCTCCACCTGTTTCAGAGGACATCCCAGGACAGAGGTGGCCTTATTTATCAGTTAGACATCAAAACCTGCAAAAATGACTAAAACTCATATAATATGCATGCCAGGCCACTAGATGGCAGTGTCTCGAAACAAAACACAAGCAAGCATATGTCCAACCCTGCTGTTTTCAGAAAGATCTGTTTTCACATATTTGCATCCTCGGGCGCCAAAAATGAGCAAGGAGCTGCCAAAAAAGTGCACTTATTTCAGCTTAAAAACAGTGGCATGTAGTCCCATTGGTTGGTCTCCAAGACAAGTGACAAGTTTAATTGCTGTAAACACCCAGGGACATTTCGCCGCCGTCCAGATGGCATGGACTAAATCTCCCGAGTCCCCCTATTCATTTTGTCACAAGACATGTGACATATGCCGCTGTGTCATATGGCAGTTCGGAAAATGAGTCACTCCAGATCCAACACTTAACAGAGCTTCACCAAGTCCACTTCAGGAGGTGGTTATGGACTCTTCTCTGTTGTGGTTACGTCGCAGAGTACACCCTGGAGCCCTGCGAGGACCCCGGGATGCCGCGCTTCGGCAGGAGGAACGGCTACAGCTTCGGCATCGGAGACGCGCTGTCTTTTTCCTGCAATATGGGCTACCGCCTGGAGGGGGCGCCCGAGTTGACCTGCTTGGGCGGCGGCCGCAGGATGTGGAGCTCGCCGCTGCCGAGATGCGTTGGTATGTAAACACTGCGTACACTTTTCAAGCTAAGATTTATGCATTTTAAAAAACACTACTCAATACCTCCAAAATACCTGTTATGTAAAAGATCTTTGATTAGTGTTTTTTCAGTAGATGCTTAAAAACAGTGAGTCATATAAAGGATCTTTTGACGAGCATTTTTGGGATTTATTCTATACATTTTACATTACAGATCATTACAAAAACACATAAAAGATCTTTGACTGCAGTCCTGTCAAATACAGGATCCTTGGGGCTTTTTTTTCAAAGGATGACAAAAACAGCAGTGTTTGTGTGTCACACAAAGGATCTTTGACTAGCATTTTGGCCATAAATCCTTTAAAGAGCTGATAATTCTTGTTACATGAATGATATTTGTTATTAAAAATAGCAGATACGTCCTGTCATTATAGAGGATCTTTGACTAACATTTTTGGCAGGCGATACCTAAAAACAGAAACGCATTCCTGTTGCATAAAGGACTGTTTTTTTGTAGTAGGTCCCTAAAAACAGTACATGAGTCATCCTGTTACATTGAGGATCTTTGGCCACTTTTTTTGCAGTAGATCCCTAAAAAGTTCTATTGTATTGATTTTTTGACTTGCTCTTTTTACAGTAGATTCTTAAAAACAGTAGTGCTGTCATGTCATATGCAGGATCTTTGGCTAGTCTTTTTGCAGTAGATCCCTAAAAACTGCAGGGCACTTCTGTTGTATGGAATATCTTTGGCTAGTCTTTTTGCAGTAGATCCCTAAAAACAGCACAGCACTCCTGATGATTTTTGACTTGCACTTTTCACAGTAAAAACAGCAGTGCGCTCTTGTTGTATACAGGATCTTTGGCCAGTCGTTTTGAAGTAGATCCCTTAAAACAGCAGAGTGCTCCTGTCACTTTGAAGATCTTTGACTTGCACTTTTTGTGGCATATTATTATAAACAGCAGTGTGCTCCTATTATACACATGATCTTTGACTTGGCTTTTTACAGTAACTCCATAAAAACGGCGGTGCGCTCCTGTTATATACAGACTCTTTGGCAAGTCGTTTTGCAGTGGATCCTTAAAAATTGCATAGCCCTCTTGTTATATACAGTAGAGGGTTGTTGGCAAGCATTTCTGAAGTAGCTGCTAAAAAATTGCTCTCCAGCAATATAGAGGGTTTTTGGCTCACACGTTTTTTAGAAAGATTCATAAAAAGAGCAAAGCATTTTGCAGTAGTTGCTTAAAAGCAGCACACCATAGCAATACCCACATAGTGCCGCAATATGCCCTCTAGTGGCAGACATCATTAAATTCATAAAGTCAGCCTTGTTGGTCTTGCAGAAAAGGTCGAGTATTTGTTGGTCAGCCATGCTGAAGGAGCCTTTGATGAGTTAGCAATGGCTCGGCTATTAAGTGTGAAAAATAAATTGGGCGCGTGTTCGCGCAAGTGTGAATGCTTATCTCTCGACATTCAGTTCAACTGATTCGGTGATGCGATTTTTTCCACAAGGGCAGTGGAAAAAAGCATTGCGGACGCGTCACTTGGCCTTCGGCTTTCATGGAGCGAACAGAACACGCAGTTTTAATGGACGCCAGCAAAAAAGTAAGATGCGTTTCACAAGGTTAGGACTTTTTGCTTTCTCTGTCTCTTCCCAACACATTTTAAAAGAAATAAAAGAGTCCTTTTGCAGGAAACAAAAATTCAGCACGTGAGCTTCTTTAACACCACTGCAACACTGTTTGTTTTTTTTTTCTTGGCCCAATTCCGCTTTGCGCACTTGTTGATGCGTTCAACCTCGGGACCCAATCAGCGAGATGTCTATTGGTAGGGATTAGCGTGTGTTCTCGGAGCAAACATCAGTAAGAGGCTGCCGATGTTGGCTGTAGATCAGTGAAGATACGCTGCCAACACTCTCGGAACGCCGTGTTGGAGATGAAGGTAAGCGTGGCAAAAAAAGGAAAAAGCCTTTGTTGCCTCTTCTAGGGATCAACATAATGAGAAAGGCTGCTTTTATATAACAAGCACCTCCAACTTTGCAGAATTTGGAAGGAAGACTCAGACCTGATTAGATTGAGGTGGTTGGAATGCAGAACTTGAAATGCTTCGCTTCGAATTTTGTGGCTACACTCTATCGCAGTTTTTCAAATACATTACTTAATTGGAGATCAAATCATTTCCATCCAGAGCACCATATTATGTCTTCTTTTCTCTTATTATGTCTACTATGTTGGGTAATACGAGTGTAAGAGTGACTATAGGGGTGTTGTTTCATGTCAAGAGGGCTCTAATAATGTTAAAAAACGTAGTAAGGAGGTTGCAAACAGGTTTTCTACGCTCTAACTAGGAAAAGACTCGAAAGTTTGTCAGGCCTTGAGCCAATTACCCGCAATAAACGAGGGATTACTCCTCTCTAATAAACGCCGTGTCTCAAATATTCACCACTTGGTGGCTGTAATTCCCTTTACCGTAGCATTGATTGCACCCACGATACCCTGTTTTAATTAGCATGTAGCTGGATTCTAACAACAACAAAAAGACGTGACATTTTATCTGTGAACGGAAAACATAAATTTTCTTTAATTGATCGCATGGTCTCACAGCCGTGCAGCAAGCGTACACTTCCTAAATGCTCGTACTGTTGTTTGTGTTCCTACCATCCTGTAGTTCTAGTAAAACATTAGAAAAATCACACAACAACAAACAAATGCGTCTTAGCATGGTCTTATAGCCGTGCAGCAAGCACAAACTTCTTAAATGCTTGCATCGTTGTTTGTTTTTCTACCCCTCAACCCCTACATATAAATATTTGAAAATCACATTGAATTACATATTTAATAAAACACACCACAAACAAAACACCTTGGCATGGTCCCGCAGCCGTGCAGCAAGCACAGACTAGAACAGATGCAAGTTTGCTGGTGTTTTGCGCCACTTTTGCTTCCTGTAGCTACTAGAGCTACAATTTAAAACACTTTCTATTTGTGTGTGTAAAAATGGCCGTCGGTGTGAGGCTTCTTTGACGTCCACGTCGCTGAGATTTACACTGTAATGCAAAGAGACGGCAATGGGGGTGTTGCGTGCCGGCGTGGCTATATTTAGTCCCCGTGTGTCGCTGCGAAGAAGGTGGTGGCGTGAAAATAATCACACCTTCAATGCGGGGCTTCAAATTTGTCGTACGGCTTTTATTCTCGTTCTTCCGAGCGTTTTTTTTCGTTTTGTCGGCCCGAATGAAAACGACTGACGGGGAGCGCCGTGCAGATTTGAAGTCTTGCCTTGGCGGTTCGTGTATGTTGCTCCCAAGTAGGTCAGACAGGAGGGGGAGCGCCGCTCTTAAAAAGTTGTGCACATTATCTTCCACTTAGCCACCGCAAGTGGGGAAGATAAGAAAACTATGGTGTGGGGGGGGGAGGAGGGGACGCAATGATTGACGCATGAGAGGGTGAAAGAGTGTCATTCATTCATCGAGAGAGGAAAAGCGGAAGAGTGCAGCGGCGTTAAAGAGGGTAATTTTCTAAATGGAAAGCTGTTGCCGGGTGATTTATTGACGATATGACAGCTGTAATGCGACTATTACACCGGTGGAGACACCGAGGGAGCGGAAGGAGGCCATGGGGGGGGGGTCCAACACGGGGAGAGGCGTACAAGAGGGGGTGCGTTATCACAGCACAGCCTCGGAATTTCGCCACCTTCTCGTTTTCTGACAGGTGGGGGTAATGGCGGACATGTGCGGCACTTAAGCACGGTTATTAAATCAGGCCTTCACATTAGTGGAGAGAAAGTGCTTGGTTGCAAAAAAAATCTATTTATAACCGCGCCCACAACATAGGAAGCAAAACTAATGCAAGCTCCAGTGTAGGCTGAGCGAGACTTCCGCGGAAAAACTATTTTTGGGTTTGGGGAAAATAAACATGTAGTGTAAATACAAGTAAATATATAAAAATGTTTATTTTGACACTTTTTGACACACTTTTGACAACTTTTGACCTAAAACTAAAATGATCCTGCTGCACTGGTGTTTTAGTGTCACTTCTTTAAGGGCCTCTTAAACTGCTCTCCTACTGTATGCTGTGCTATGTGCGCATATTACAGCTGTTTGGTCTCTCCGTGGTAGAGGTCATTAGTCCTCCTGCATAGACAAAACTGCTGAGTTTTGATTATCGGGGTTTTGTCTGTGGGGGGGAATACCACCTTTTGTCTAACGTTTCCCGTTCACATTGCCAAAAAAACGTGACTTGCGCAAAACCACGACGCCACACGCATTTCCATGTGTTTACGGAAAAAAAGGTTGTTGTGGTTGTGATCATGTGAAAATCCGATAGAGGCCGCATCTTCCGTTGTCGGTGGGATTGTCTCCGCTCTGTCCGCGAAGTTTCTGATAATCCCTAGCTTGTGTTATCAGAAGGGACGAGCACCCACATACTGTAGCAAAACATAAGAGTTTTTTCTTTATTTCTATCTTCTTCCTTAGCCGAGTGTGGCTCGTCTGTGATAAACAACGAAGGCATCCTGCTCTCCCCCAACTACCCGATGAACTACGACAACAACCACGAGTGCATCTACAGCATACAGGTAACACACATCTGCTGTAGGTGATGTTGATGATTCTTATTCATCAGATGAAAAATGGGTTTGGGCATGCTGCTTGATGCCAGCGTTTCCAGGAGCGGGAATGTTGCTCCAGATGGTGATGATTGCCTCACGGAAGGCATCCACTTTCTGGAACCGGTGTCCATTTGTGCAAACTTGCCTTGCTGTCCCTACCCAAATTCAACTGGACTTAGATGAGGGGAACACGCAGGATGGTCCAAACGAGTGAGCTTATTCCGTGGTGAAGTGCAGCGTTGTCCTGTGGAAAAAGCCACTCGTTTCCACATAGACGAGGGCCTTCAGTCACGAAGGATGCCCCCCACAACATCTTCACATAGATAACAGCCATTTGACGCCCCTGCACCACCTGAAGCTCCATTTTTCCATTAAAGGATCATAATGGCGCCCACTCCACTGTGCTATGTGGAAAACATTTTGCACGGGATCTACTTGCCATGCCATTAATATTGGAAGGTTATATTTTTTCTCTTCCGGGAATAATTTACCTTTCAATGTCCCGTGCTTGCTGCTCTCCTGCAAATTCCAAACGGGCCTGTTTTGTGGCATTGAAAGAGATTCTTAAAACCCCTCTCTTGGAGATGCTGCCTGATGGTTGTTGGACTGCACCGGTAACCATCTTCATTAGGGCCCAAGATTGTTCCATGTCTCGATGCACAGCTCATCAGAGTCACATATTTGTTTGGTCTACCACTTGATTTTTTTGTTCCGTGCCTCAGGAATTTTGAAAGGACTGTCTTACTGCGTCCAACCTCAGCAGCAATGCACGCTGCGAGAGGCCTTGCCTTTGCAGCTCAACAGATCGACTGCCTTCAAAGAGAGAATGCTTTTTCGCCTTTGGCATCAAGAGATCACGACAATGTGAAGAGTTTGGCTTTTAAAGGCCATGGTCTTAAACTTTTGATCAGCTGATTAACGACCTTTTTCACTTGGGTGTTTGCAATAAATGCTTTGGTCTTGCTCCCATTTCTTCTTTTTGCATTTCGAAGTTCTGCATAGAACCTTCTTGAGATCCAACAGATTTTCACGTGGTCTTCAAATTTTGATCAGGAATGTACTGTACATGGTTTATCATCAAAACACTGACCTTTTGACATTTGACTGGCTAACAGGTGCAGGCTGGGAAAGGCATCAACATCTCGGCTCGGACTTTTCATCTGGCCCAGGGGGACATATTGAAGGTATGGATGCGATCTGGAGGGGCTTTGCACTCAAGAAGTCATACCTTTGTATTGTTTTTTTCAAATCAGATTCACGACGGTAAAGACAATACCGCCCACGTTTTGGGAGCGTTCACAGGCACGTCCATGTTGGGTTTGACGCTGATATCAACCTCCAACCACCTGTGGCTAGAGTTTTACAGCGACGGCGAGGTCACCGGGGAAGGATTCAAACTGGTCTACTCAAGTGAGTTGATAATAACCTCTTACACCACCTATCACAAATTGATCCTTGCTGTGGAAGGGCATATAATGAGATCAGCTGACGGTTTATTGTGGCGGAATCGCGTCTTGAAGTAACTGACGCTCAAAAGGAGTGCACTACTTATACATATATGTCTTATATATAGTCGTACCTAGTTTGCCCAGTAAAGAAACTATGGGAAGTTGATCTACATCCATTAAAATAATATTATAAAATAGTGTTTATTACACATTATGAACTAAAAATATTGCAAGTATTATTTAATAACGGGACACTGATGGGAATGGAGGTCAGAATACGTGAGTTTCTCGAGGAAAACTGGAGGTTTGAGCAAGGCACCTTTGCACAAAACAGCAAAATATGTGAGATTTTGCTGCTTGCTTTGAATGGGAAGATAATGCGCCCTCTGTTGGACAAAAAAGGCCCGCCGTCTTAAGCGCAATCTTAACAAATAATCAATGTGGGATCAAAAATTACATTTTGAATGTTTTTCATTGGGACTTTTATGTCACGAGGAACAAATGTGTCACTTTTTGTGCAGCTTTGTGAAATGTTTAATTAATTTAATTGAATTTAATTAATATTATCTGGCAGATTTTACATACTGTCGTCACTACATCACACACATCTATAGTATTTTTTCAAAAATTAATATTAATTAATTTATAAATGATTGCTGTTTTTTGGTTGAATATGGTCTTTTATTAGTACAAAGAATATGCATATTTAAGCAAATTATACATATTTATGGCATTTTCTGGCATAGAAATGGCTGAATGCAAGAAAATATATAAAGCATTCAAAAATGTGACATGATGTCTAACACAGGATCTGTTACTGTGTGTTTTAAGAAGCAATGTAGATAGTGGCAGACAGCAGCTCCTGTGGTGAATGTTCACTGCATGTGTTCTCATTAAATAATAATAAATAGAGAATAGTGATTGCAGTGCATCGTGAGTCTCTTCTTAACCATAAACGGCTTGCGTAAAATGGTATTCTATACTGGTCTCTACCTAGTCACTAACATTACATTAGCCAACAGGAAGTACGCTGCTAATGCTAATGTGTGAGTCTATTATGTCTAAGATGGCTTATTTTCTGTTATTATGTCTACTATTGGTTGATACAAGGGTAAAAGTGTGTCTGAGGAGCTGTGATGGTGGTATTTATAAGGTCGTTAAAAAAGTTTCCTATCTATGAAAATATGCCATTTATTAATATTGAATATACTACAGGAATTTGGGGACTGCAGTTGAGTCTGGAACCAATAAACGACGATAAACAAGGGACGACTATATATTCACTTACAAAAGTGACAAGCGGTTCTCCAATTTTGTTACACACCACCCGTGACTTGAAATAGCATTGAGAGCCTTCCATCCATCCATTTTCTATGCCACTTATTCTCATTTGGGTCGCGGGGTGCACCCTGGACCGGTCGCAGTGCGGACAGACTACCATTCACACTAATTTAGAGTCACCAGTTAACCTAACCCACATGTTTTTGGAATGTGGGGGTAAACCACAGTACCCGGGGAAAACCCCCGCACATGCAAACTGCACACAGAGATGCCCAACGGAGATTTGAACCCTACTCTCTTCTGTGGGGCCAACATGCTAACCACTCGTCCACCGACACTGCCCCAATATTTGAGAAGCACTGTTTTATAGATTAAGCCTCTCTGTCTGTCGCCCCCCCATCTAGGTTTTGAGTTATCCCACTGCGAGGACCCCGGCGTGCCGCAGTTTGGCTTCAAAGTCAACGACCAAGGCCACTTCTCCGGGAGCAGCATCACATACAGATGCGAGCCCGGCTACACCCTGCACGGCGCGTCCACTCTGAAGTGCATGACGGGCGAGAGGAGAGCCTGGGATAACCCCCTGCCTTCCTGTATTGGTACGTTGCCACGGAAACCTATTATTTACACTGAATATGGGCTTTTTTGGCGAAAAGAAACCTTTTATTTCCATGAGGTTTCGTGATTTTTGTCTCCCGCCCCGTTATCACCGTCGTCCACCGGACCACATCTTATCTGGTCCACATTTTTCCCCCAACGTGATCCATCACGTTATTTCCTGCAGTTTCCCCAAAAGAATGCCCTCTTGGATCATACAGATAAGGCAAATATAGATTGTTTTTCAAATGAATCTTTTTGCTGAATTGTTTCTCCAAGAAGGGCCACACATTCTAATCATGTGTGTTCCTCCGGAGAGCCCGCAGGCATTTTTGGAAAAACAATTCAACCTACCGGAATGTAAATGACATTTTTTATAGCTTGTGTGTATTTCCACCATAGCAAGTGGGGGGTCGGGATACTTTTTAAGTATTCCATTATAATATAATTGGCTTTTTTAATCCATTTTCCAAGGTTTCGGGATGTTTGGGTGGGGAAATCTGACTGAATGGCGATGATTTGATATGCTCACCATAGCATTATTGTAATTATTGTTATTGATGGACCTATTTATTCACATTGTTTTCATTTCAACTATTTTAAATAACTCCCACAATAGTGAATTGGAAATGTTTTGTCCAAAATCTAGCCTTTGTGCCGGAATTTAGACAGTCGGGCCTACTGGGAACACTCCCTATTGTGTGTTTTCTGTGTTTGTAGCTTTAATGCTATTGAGGTGTGTTTATCCAAAGTGCTAACATTACATACAGCGACATCATGCTAGGTTCCTGTTCTTTGACGCCAAACAAAATGATCTAACTTATAGCTCCAGCGTTTGTAGCTGACTGACAGATAGTTGGTGGAGCTCCGGGTTTTATTTTCAGACGTGTAGCGAAACCTGTGGAAGCGTTATTGTGCTCTATCCATTTTAACACATAAAACTGATGCCGTCTGTCCCGTACAACAATGCGACATTGAGGAGCGGGACACGATGACACAAATGTTAGCAACACTAGCATAGCTGGAGCTAGCAGTGCTAGCATTAGGCGCACATTTTCACACTCACATGTAACTCACTGCATCATGCTAGGTGTGCTGAAGAAAAACAAAATAATTAGAACTTCCACGTCTGTAGCTGACTGACGGATAGTTGCTCGAGCGTCGTTCTTTATGTTAAGATGTGTAGCGAAGCCTGCGGAAAGCGTTTTCCCAGGTTTGATGCTCATAAACAGGCTCTACAGAAACATATTACTGTTAGAACATCATCAAAACTTATTTAAATAGGCAGTTTTTTCTTGGTGATTTATGTGTACATCTTGTTTGTTTTGAAAACCAAGTCTCACGATGCAGTCACAGGATAAGTAACAATTCAGATGGTCTGTAATAAGCAAAACAGCAAAAGAACATTTTTTTCTTCATCTGCCGGACCCTTCTTGATTTGGAATTCAGCTTAATAAGGCCCTCCTTCTCCTCCCCCCTTTTCACTATAAATAATGGAACTCTCATAAAAACCTCAGGCTTGATATTCTATGACTTTATATTTTAGCCATGACATACTATGACCTCAGCTAACCCCCAGTCTTAATGTTATATTGCTTTTTTTATATATATATTATTGCCCCTTTCCGTCTTTACCGCCCTCCCCTCTCCATTTTTTTTACTTCCTATCTCTTTTACTTCTTCTTAGCTCTTAAAATTGCTCCTCACACACTAATATATTCCAGCGAGGAAGGGATGCCGGAGGGAGAAGGGACACGGGCACGGAGGGGAAGCGGAGATGGGATGGAGATGGTGGAAATATATATAATGTAGAGAGACAAAGATAGAGGGGGACGATTTATATTTTGTCCTATAATGTGCGGCACTTTCTTCCAGGAGGAATGTGAGCTCATTAGAATGACTTTTTTTTTTAATCTGCGTAAGACAAAGTAGTAAGAAAGCACACATTGATAGTTTCAGTCATTTTTGCCTCGTTTGTTTTGCGTTCACACCGTTTTTGGACTGTTTTGTACCAAAAGTGATGAAAACAGATTATGACCGTAATCTTGTGTGTATTTATTTGTAGGAACACGACCAAACATCATCGCTTATTATGTAACACTGGAATAAAAATGTCCTAAAATGTCTATAACTCTCTGTAGTAGAGTAAATAAGATGTGCAGCGAAGCCTGCAGCCACTGTTTGAGGATGCATACCTCAAGACTGATGACATGTCCTAAAATGCTGGTGTGGCATGTTTCTCCTTCGTGTGAAAGCCGAGTGCGGCGGTCGTTTTAAAGGCGAGTCTTCCGGAAGGATCCTCTCACCGGGATACCCGTTCCCTTATGACAACAACCTGCGCTGCACCTGGACCATCGAGGTGGACTCGGGAAACATCGTTAGGTAACAGAAAGATGCTGAGATGACTCCAAGTTCAGTTCAAACCTCAATATCTTTGTAAATGCTTTCCCTTAGCCTTCAGTTTTTGGCGTTTGACACCGAGGCTAGTCACGACATGCTGAGGGTTTGGGACGGTCCGCCCGCCAACGAAATGTCTCTGGCGGAACTCAGCGGCTCTCTGCTGCCCGAGGGAATCCACTCCACGCTGAACACCGTGACTGTTCAGTTTGAGACGGATTTTTACATCAGCAAGTCGGGATTCGCTATCCAGTTTTCAAGTAAGTGGATTTGAAATGGGGATTCCAACAAAACTGATTGAACCAAACAAGTGTCTAAGTTGTCTGCCTTGGCTGTTCAGGCTCAGTAGCGACAGCCTGCAGGGACCCCGGTGTGCCGATGAACGGCAGCCGCAGCGGCGACGGCCGGGAGCCTGGGGATTCCGTGTCCTTTCAGTGTGACCCGGGATACGAGCTCCAGGGGGACGACAAAATCACCTGCATACAAGTTGATAATAGATACTACTGGCAGCCCAGTCCGCCTGTCTGCATAGGTGAGAAGTCCCAAACAATACATGAGCCGCCTCGGGTAATAAGCTCTCAGAAAAAGATGATTATCTGTGTTGGACTCGTAGCTCCATGTGGAGGAAACTTGACCGGCTCCAGTGGGTTCATACTGTCCCCAAACTACCCACACCCCTACCCCCACTCCAAGGACTGTGACTGGATCATTGCGGTCAATCCTGACTATGTTCTGTCTCTGGCCTTCATCAGGTACCTTTTGCTCGAGACGTCTTTTTTCCATGCTTTTATTATCTTGAGTCCGGATAGCAAATTGAAGACCTGTCATGTATCGCTCGATTTTTCTCTGTATTTTGACCTTTTTTGCAGGAATGTTTTATAGCCGGGTTATTCAACTAAATTGTTCTTGGTGGCACATTTTCACAAATCTACGGACCGAGGTTAACTATTAGTCTTATTTTGGACGTAATGCCAATGTGAGAACATTTGCAGTTCACCAAATGTCTAGCCATAATTTGTAACCCAAGCAATATGTTTGTGCTGGCCAAAGATTATCTGTACGACACATTAATGTTGTTTTTTAAGGTCCTATTGCAAAAATGCAATTCTTTAAAGAGAACAAAAAAGGGAAAGAGTGGATGTTTTACAAAGAGACCACAATTGCAAAAATGTAAACTCTCACCCAGCTCCCGTTTGTGGTGCACCCTCTAACTTCTCCTCCCTCCTAGTTTCAACATCGAGCCCAACTACGACTTCCTGTACATCTACGACGGCCCGGACAGCAACAGTCCTCTGATCGGCAGTTTCCAAGACAGTAAACTCCCGGAGCGGATCGAGAGCAGTTCCAACACCATGCATTTAGCCTTCCGCAGTGACGGATCCGTATCCTACGCTGGCTTTCACCTGGAATACAAAGGTAGAACCATCGGCGGACTACGTTCGGTGTTTAATTGGTAGCAAATGGAAATCACATTTCTCTCGCTGTCCAGCCAAGTTGAGGGAATCCTGCTTCGACCCAGGTGTGGTTTTGAATGGCACCAGACTGGGATCGGATTACAAACTTGGATCAACTGTGACCTTCTACTGCGAGGCGGGATATGTTCTACAGGTGCGGGAATGGTGCTCTCTTGGTATACCTGAATCATTGACTGAATGGGTGGTTTGTAGGTTCGCAGATGGGCAAGACAGCTAACCTGTTAGCTTTCTGATTTATGAGTTCAAATTAAACGGTTGTTCTTCAGGGTTACTCCACCCTCACCTGCAGCATGGGAGATGATGGCAGACCCGGATGGAACCGTGCGTTGCCAAGCTGCCAAGGTACGAATGCCTGCTACGTTATACACATTAGACTCAAAACTAACTTATTAAGATGACTTATTCTGGCACTGGTTTCTGTTGGGTACAGCTCCCTGCGGAAGTCGCTCCACAGGATCCGAAGGAACGGTCTTGTCACCGAACTTCCCGCGGAACTACACGGCCGGACAAACTTGCGTCTACGCCATAGCTGTACCGCGAGAGTTCGGTAAGACCCTGAAGAAGTTGGACGGCTTTTTGCTCAATTCCTGTTTGAATATTTTCAGACTGACTGATCTGACTGATCTGTGACAGGTACTGGGGGTAGTCTGCCTTATGCCCAAAGTTGCTGGGATAGACTCTAAATCTAGATCTGAATTAGATCTGTAGTGACTATATTTTTAATATCTTTAGCCTTTCTTCACGGTTCTTGGGACCGCGATGCTATCAGAGAGGTAGTCAGTGATCACAATTTAAAAGGTTTTAAGGCGGTATTACTAAAGAGGAGCAACATATTTGGTTGGACTCAACATCGACAAAGATGATGGCCGAAGGAAACAAAAATGATGGGTGTACAGAACATAGAAAGCAGTTGCCGCACCTCTGTAGAAAGTGAAAGTTACACTTGTATTGTGCTATAGTGGGGGGTTGTCATAAATCATCTTTGTGTCGCGGCACTCAGATTGTGCTATGTGAGTGTGGGTGTCAAGCCGATTGTGCTAAGTGAGTGTGTGTCAAAAATGCCTTCCCTTTGACTCAAATGCACTGAAGTAATAGACTTACACGGTAGTGTAAATCCAGTCTTACTCTAGTTTGTTTGAGTGAAAATGCCACTAATTAATGGTGTGATCTTGATTCATCAGGGAAAAAAGACTTTCAATGAGATCACTTTAGACTCCCAAGATCAAACCTTTTTTTGCAGCCTGAGCCGAAAACCCGTAGGGACCTAATCGTGGATGAAAGGGTGCTAGCTAGCCATTCAATTCATTCCAGGTCAGGGTTAAGCGGCGCGGCGGCGCTGAAAGATGAGGCAGGTTTTCCTCTCATGTGACCGCCTTTGATTGTTTGCGTTTGTTTCAGGAAAACACTAATTCTAGCAGCACTCGCCTCCATTTTGGCTCCGCTTGTAGACCTCGCTATAAAACAGTATGTGTTCCTGTCATCTTGAGGTTATTACCGTGTTTTTTTTCCTTTATTACATGTACCTTATCCGCCCACAATATGTTGTTGGACAGCCTATTAGCTAACCGGCTCTGACTCGCCGTCAGTAATTATTTGACGGGAGCCCTAATTGTGCCCATCGGCGCTACGTTTAAAATAGCAGCCCGTCAACGGTCTCCGTCTCATTACATTTAGGAAGCAAACGTTCAGGGTGTCAACTCCATGAAGACGCTTTTACCAGATCCTCCTAAAAATGCTAAGAGAAGAAGCTTTGTTTTTGTTTGTTGTCATTTCTTTTGCGATGGTGCCAAAAAAAAGGGAGCCTTTCAAAAGGTCAGGTTTCATTTTTGTTCGACAATGTTTTTAGCCATGATTCAGTTCCGTGGATTAATCAGCGCCTACGTGAATGCTCCGAAATAACTCAGACCCCTCTGAAACAAGCCGAAAACACGCTTACCTGCAACAAATAAACAGTTTCCTCTCACAGATTGCTGCTCCAAAGTATCCAAAATTATACTTTTTATCATCCAAGGTTTACATGAATGATAACAAACCATTTAAGTCTAAATATATCTCTAGTTAGCTATGCTGCTAATGTTAGCTGAACTAGCTTCTGCTACTCTATCTAGTTAGCCAGCTGGCTACAACAATGGCAGCGGCAAAGCTAGCTGGCGTAGCTATGTGAGTGACTAGCCGGCTAGCTGGCTAGTGACACTGGGAGTGCTAAAGCTAGCAGAGGCAAGCAAAACAATCAAGACAGGACATTGGTAAAAGTTAACCAGAGCAAGCTATGGTTAGCTAGCTGGCTAGTGACATTGCGAGTGCTAGCCAACTACTGTAGGTAGCACACACGCACTTTTTTATTTTTATTTTTTAAGGTGGAAAGTAGTTAGCCTGGTCTCTTTATCTGGCAACATTTCAAGTGCTAAACCTAGCTGAAATATCTTGCAAGCAAATTAAAAGGAAAACAAATATTACAAGTAGTTAACCTAAATTATCGATAGTTAGCTGGTTGGCTAGCGACATTGCGAGTGCTTAACTACCTGAGCCATCTTGCAAGCAAAATTAGGAAAGCCAAAAAAGTCAGTCTATCTCTGGTTAGCTGGCTGGCTAGCAGGTATCTTGCAAGCGAAATGAAGAAGTTGTTTTGGAACCCTCGGTATAGATAGGAGTCAGATGCTAAGGCACATATGCTAACAAAAGTGTGTTGTGTTATGCTAGCCCGGGTGATGACAAGGATTATTTTGTTATTTTTAACGATTGGAAGCCGGATACAGGACGCTAACAGGGAATAACGTGATTAACCTCTCTTCTTTTCGCCCACAGTTCTCTTCGGTCAGTTTGTGCTCTTCCAGACGTCGCTAAACGACGTGGTGGAGATATACGACGGGCCCACTCAGCAGAGCACGCTGCTGTCGTCTCTCTCGGGCTCGCACTCCGGTGAGGACTGATGGATCAGTACACAGATGGATGAAAAACGTGGCGGCCCATCCCAAATAAATGTGATTTTATCTTCACGCTGGCTTTTCTTCCAGGGGAGTCGCTCCCTCTCAGTTCGGGCAATCAGATCACCGTTAAGTTCAAGACGGTCGGGCCGGAAACCGCCAAAGGCTTCCACTTTGTCTACCAAGGTCAGCCTGTCAAAAGCGGCAAAGCTTATCAGGTTACGATTCCGAAATCAACAAAAAGTCATGTCTTTCACTGACACAGCCGTGCCTCGGACCAGCTCCACCCAGTGCAGCTCCGTCCCTGAGCCGCGTTTTGGGCGCCGCCTGGGCAACGACTTTGCGGCGGGTTCCCTGGTGCAGTTCGAGTGCAACCCGGGTTACGTCCTGTACGGCTCCACCGCCATACGATGCGAGAGCGTGCCCGACAACCTGGCGCAATGGAACGACAGCCTACCCACGTGCATCGGTACCTACACGCCTTACTTACCTTACCTAACCTTTCTACGCTAACATCGCGTCTTTCAGTGCCCTGCGGCGGCGTGCTGACCTCCCGCCATGGCAACATCCTGTCGCCCGGCTATCCGGAGCCGTACGACAACAACCAGAACTGTGTGTGGAAGGTCTCGGTTCCGGAAGGGGCCGGCATCCAGGTAAACACCTTCATCCCCCCTGACCTTTTTCTATCATTGACTTAAAAGCTCAGCAAGCGGGACGTCACGGGGGAGGGGGGTAAGGTATTAGGATGACGGATGGATGGCTGGCGAGTGCAGGAGCATCCTGATAGCATAGCCTGATAGCATCTAACGCTGTGAGATCATGGATGATTGTGCTCTCAGACAAAGACAATAATGGTGACACAAGCAAGAGACAACATTGCCGCTTTGTGCAGCAGTTTCGGGTGCAATTACTCCTCCAGGCCAGCAGGAGTCTCACAAATCAATGCCCAGATGCTGCTTGGCTTTTTTCATTTCATAATTTGTCTTTTTTTTGTCTTTTGTCTTTTAACTTGATTTTATTATTATTATTATTATTATTGCAATGAAGTCTGGTGCTTGTGTGTCTCACACTAACATTACAGTAACCTAGCGGCCAGTTTAGAATGCTACATACCATCACAGCATTTTTAAACGCGCCGCATGAATGCTTAATGTTTGAATTTTGCTTCATTTAGTCATTTATATGCTGGTAAATGCTTACTGAATGCCGGAATCTGTACAATTTGCATAAATATGCATATTTTTGACTAACAATTGGCCATATTCTACCACAAACAGTGATCAACTAATCATTTAAGTCATAAAATTTGAAGCGTAAAGTGGCAAGGCGTTGTACGACTTGTACATGTTGACTTGTAGGTTGTACAGTCGTCCCTCGTTTATCACTGTTAATTGGTTCCAGACCCGAACGCAATAAGTGAATATCCGCCGACTAGGATACATTAATAAGGTGATTTTTTTTTGTAGTCAGGTCATATATAACCTGTTTACCTGACTTTATAAGTATGGCTTTTAACACTATTAGAGTCCTTTAGACATAAAATAACACCCCTATAGTCACCCCTTTACACCCAATGTGGTAATGTAATCCGAGAAAATAAGCCATTTAAGACATAAATAAGACTCGAGCTTGTGTGTGTTTTAAAAAATCTGAAAAATCTTTTGTACACGTGGCCAGGAAGTGATGTCGGGGATGCAGAGCTGGAGTATGACTCCAATAGCCCGTGTTATTATTGTGATGATAATAATGACACCTAGTGGCCAGTGTAGACTGAGCAGCTTGCATTGCCTTACACTGTGTGTGTATTTTAGTTCGTTTAGAAAATGTTTATGCTTGAAAATGCTTAATTTAGCCCACAAATACATAACATTTCCTTACATATGTATTTTTTTATTAATAATAGGCCAGGGTCCACCACAAAACAGCGATCATTTATTAGTTTATTCGTTTGAAAAAACGCAACAGAGTGAGGGAGTAACTGTAGCCTATATATCCAGAAAAACACCAAACTGTGCGTTTACAGGAGACTTTTGCTGCACATTTTGTAAGAGTTGAGGGTGAATATATTCAATGCACAACACTAAAACAACCAAGCAAATCATTTCGAATTAGAGCAGCGAAGACCGACAATTTTATAATATAAAAGTGCTGAGATGAGAAGGTTTTATACTGTGAATGTTACTTTTAACACTGTGATTCCTGCCAGGTTTTACTTTTAAATGCCAGCCAAAAAAAACACATTACTCAAAACATAAACATTATATATTTAGTTGTAATGTTATGACTTTATTTCCATATTATTTTTGCCCCCAACCTAATATTCAAAAAATGACAACTTTATATTGTTTTGTTTGTTTCTCATAATAGAACGATATTTCAAAAAATTGTATTTATTAAATAATATTAATTATTATTAATTAAATAATTTATTAAAATTATACTACAAAAATGAAATTATTTTTACTTTTTATTCTTGCACAATTTTCACTTTTTCCTCTTAATATTTTGATTTTTCTACTCAGAAATTTATTTTTCATTTCTGCTGTTTTTTTTTCATTTTTAGGTTTTTTAACTTTTCTCATAATTATGATTTTATCCCTGTAATATTTGGAATTTTATTCTCCTAGTATTATAACCTTTTCTGCATCCTAACTTATTTTGGTTAGATAACATTTTGTTCCTCCCAATATTTTGACTTCTACTACTGCTGATTTTTCTATTTTTGCTGTTTTCTTGAGGTTTTTTGTTAAATCGTATACTTAGATTGTGTCGCGGGCCAATAAATCACTCGGACCGCACTTTGAACACGCCCTGTTGTAAAGCAAGATATGTTAGAGCTATTTTAAGAAAAAAAAAACATAAAAATAAATAAAAGTTAAGTGTTTAGAAACGTCTGAGAGCCACATGTGCTCATCAAAAGAGCCACATCTGGTAGGTCCCCTACCCCTGAATCAGACTACCGAATATATTCAACAGTTATTCACAGTAATGCTTAATTATATTAAAGAAAAAATATTCATTGGCAATATTTCTATTGGCCACTTTTCAGGTTCAAGTGGTGAGTTTTGCCACGGAGCACAACTGGGACTCTTTGGACTTCTACGACGGGGCGGACAACCACGCCCCCAGGCTGGGCAGCTACTCTGGTGAGGCTATCTCTCCAAGCTCCGCTTGTTTACGTGGGAGTCATTTGATAGCATGGCGTTGCTAGAGTATATGTGCTTCACCTACAAAGCATATGCTTCGCAATGCCAGTTTTTTAATGATGTTGTTCATACATGCACTCTGCAAAATATAAATAACGTAGCACCACAAACCTAATATGTATTAGGTTGTTGGGCTGCTAATTATTTTTGCACCCCTCATCATTCGTTACTGGGGGAAAAATATATATTTTTAATATTCTGTCGTGGAAACTAATGGGATTTCTTCTGGAACTGGGAAAGGAAGCTAATTAATGGTCTTCAGTAGAGGCAGTGGCTCACATCCGTCACTGGCAGCTTTGATGCTGCCACTAAACCAGTGGTTCTCAATTATTCCCCCCGTTTGAAATACGATGAAGGAACTGACATATCTGTTGATTTATCTGCACTGTACATACTGACCTCAAAACTGTAAGGCACGAAGTGCAACAAAAACCCACTGAAGAGGAAATTACATACCGAGTAGGACAATTTCAAACATGTGGGCAGGTCTGCACAAATATTAAAAGTCCTCCCTGCCTCTGCTGATGGCTCCTGCACTAAATCAACACAAAAAGAAAAGTAAAATTATGCTGCCCTCACATGTAATCATCAAACAGGTTGTAAAAGATCATGAACACGGATGACATTTGGCGCCGATGAGGAGCTTAGCCAAGGTTAGCGTTCCTTAACATGAAAGAGCATCATTGAGGCAGAAACAGTCGACTGTGACAGCTTGCCTTTTTTTTTTTGACTTTGTACTTTTGCCTCGCCACTCTCTAACTAGGTCAGGCCGACATTTTTGCTTTCAAATGAAACACACACCCTCAAAAAAAGAAAAGAGAGAGATCCCCTTCCATCTCCTTTCAGAGCGGCAGCAGTAAGACAGAAAAGGATGGAAATGGAGATTGGGGGCGAAGCCTTTGTTGTTGTTGCCTTTGCCATCAGATGGTCATCGCTTTGACTGTGTGCGTGTTTGTGTGTGTGTGTGCGATTCCAGGCACCACCATCCCACCCCTCCTGAACAGCACATCCAACAACCTCTATCTCAGCTTCAGCTCGGACATCAGCGTCTCAGCTGCCGGATTCCATCTTGAATACACAGGTAACATCTTCGTGCACTTAAATGTTTCACATCATCGTTAGTCAATGACAACACAGCCGAACACACAATGCAGCTTTTAAATGTAGCTTTTTATTATTAGGGGAGAAAAAATCCAAAACTGCATGGCCCTGTGTGGATTTTAGCCGAAAGCTAGTAAGTGTTTGGGCCACTCTTAGCAGCAACAACTGCAATCAAGTGTTTGCCGTTACTTGAGTCTCTTACATTCCTTTGGAGGAATTTTGGCCCACCCATTTTTGCAGAATTGTTGTCATTCAGCCACATTGGAGAATTTTCCAGCATGAAGGTCATGCCACAGCATCTCAGTAGGACTCAAGTCAGGACTCCAAAGTCTTCATTTTGTTTTTCTTCAGTCATTCAGAGGTGGACCTGTCGGTGTGTTTCGGATCATTGTTCTGCTGCAGAACCCAAGTTGGTTTCGGCTTGAGGTCACGAACAAATCCTTCTGGATTGTTTGGTAGACAGCAGAATTTATGGTTCCATTTACCACAGCAGGTCTTCCAGGTCCTTCCAGGACATCACTCTACCACCCCCATATTTTATTGTTGATATGATTTTTTTTTCTTTTACGCTAGACCCAATGGGACACACACCTTCCAAAAAATTCTAGTTTTGTCTCGAAAGAACACTTTAAATTTGAGGCGAACCTAATGTTCTCTTTGTTCAGCAATGGTTTTAGTTTTGGAACTCTGCCATGCAGACCGTTTTTGCCCAGTGTCTTTCTTATGATGGAGTCATGAACGCTGACCTTAACTGAGGCAAGTCAGGCCTGCAGTTCTTTGAATGTTGTTGTGTGGTCTTTTGTGACCTCTGGACGACTCGTCGCTGTGCTATTGGTATAATTTTGGTTGGGCGGCCACTCCTTAGAAGGATCACCACTGTTCCATGTTTTTGCCATTTGTGGAAAATGTTGGTTTGCTAGAGTCCCAAAGTTTTAGAAATGGCTTTAGAACTATTTTTCATGCTGACAGATCTCAATTAATCTCGTTTATGTTTTAACAATGTTTAACAATCCAGTTTTTCATACAGGGCCATTTAAGTTTTTAATAATAAAAGTTTCATTTAAAATCTGCATTTTGTGCTGAGCTGTGTTGTCAGTGACTAATATTTACATTTGTTTGATGATCTGAAACATCAAAAAAGTGTGACAAACATGCAAAAACTTTCCCAGTCCACTGTACACTATATGCAGTATAACTTGTCTTTCAATATTTTTTGACCAACAGTGGACAATCGTCAACCAGGAAACTGCTATCATTTATTCCTTCATTATTGTTTGAAAAACAAAGATATAGAAAGGGAGAGATATTTGAACCGTGTGTGTAGGAGCCACAATAATCCTGTTTGAGGAATAATTTTTTACAACATAATTCATGTAATTTAAAAGCGTGATTTCATTGCAAAATACTAAATATATACATGAACTTGCGTCATAATAATCCTTATAGGTTTTTCTTTTTATTTCTGAGAAGTTCATTTTTTTCAAAACTTTTCATGACATTCAATAAAAAAAGTCTGTGCCAGCATCAAACAGGAACCTTTATTACCTGTACATGTAATATTAATTTAATTATATTAATTTAACTGTTGAACACAACAGACATTTATTTTTGCTTTGCTTTCCTGGGATGCAATGCATGGTGGAAAGCCGTTCTTTTTTTCTACACTCGTATTGTTACTTGTACATTTCTTACCTATTTTTTGCGCGTTAAGTTGCTGTGTGATGATTTTAGCGTTCCTTCTTTTATGGCACGGTGAGTCTGGCTGTTATGTGGAGTCATGGCCTCCTGCAATTTTCAATGGGTCGTCAAAGAAAGCGCCACCGCTTCCTCACTGATAGTTTAATTTGGAAGGTTACGAGATATCACGAGATTAGAACATTTTAGCGGCAGGGGGTCAAAGTTTAAGAAAAAAAGTAGCGCTTATACATCGGAAATTACAGTAATATGACCTTTTTTATGTTTGGTGTATTTGTTATGTTTCGGTGCGTCCCGTTTATGTCGAATAAATGTGCACAAATGGAGGAAAACTATGCCAAGAAACTGCCACAGGTTAAAAATCCTTCATCACCCATTCACCTTACATTTCCAGAGAAAGTCTCAAGTAAACGTGCAAGCAACGGCTCCTTTGGGTTGTGTCGACAACACGCCTTCCCCTCTATTTTGACAAGAAATCATGCCCTTTTGTACGTTGTGTGTGTTTTGTAATTCGATCCAATCACCACAAATGTGGTGTGTTTTGCACAGCTATCGGTCTGGAGTCGTGTCCGGAGCCCCAGACTCCAAACTACGGGATCCGCCAGGGAGACAGATTCATGGTGGGCGACGTGGTGCAGTTCTCCTGCGAACAAGGATACTCTCTTCAGGTAAGCGCTTATTTCACGCAAAGGGTGTGCTTGATGTAGTAATAAAAAGTCATACTTAAAAGTGGCTGCTTTACTCTGCACTCCAAGAATGAATGAGAGCGAGAGCTGGCTCTTTTTACACACACCACTGCTGGGCTGGATATCGCCCATGAGAATGTTTCAAAGTCACTAATGAGGAGTGCACTAATGACTTTTTCAAAAACATATATTTTTAGGGAAACGCCCATATAACCTGCATGCCTGGACCGGTGCGAAGATGGAACTATCCGGTACCGCTATGTCTTGGTAAGTACCACTACCATGCAACAGTTTTCACAAAAAAGCGTCATTTTTCAACTTCATTCTCGTTTAATTGGCTGTGTTTATTCTCAGAATTTACGTCTTGACTCTAATAATAATGGGACTATGTGAGATTATGTCAGTCATGAACACACGTCAGCTAAAAAGAGCGATTCCGCCCATAGAGCCTTCTGAAAAACCACCAGCAACACTCCATTTACATAATATGACCTTCATAACAACCAAGCTACACCAGCGACATTGTTATTATGGCGCTAACACCGAAGAAATACTTTTCTCGTGTAGTGACAACTCGCCACACCACGCTGGGTGTGACACACTCCTAGCGAGTGACACACTCGCTCACAACGCCTGAGGCCACCAGCGGCAGTGGATGCTACATATTGGAGCTGCCGCCACTGCTGCTGTGTTTTTTTGGGGGGGGTTTGGAAAAGTTGACGCTAGGTGTAGCGTTGCTTTCTGTGTTGCTATGTGAAATCAATGCACCCAGGAAGGAAATTTCCGCTCATGCTTAAAATGACCAAAATACTGCAAGTTTTACACGTTATCATGAATATGCCTGTTATTACAGTATGGATATGTAACCATAAAACCTTTTTTTGGAGGGCTTTGGTGGCGGAATAGGTGTGTCCCATTATGTGCATTAATTAGCTGCCTCCTTTTAGCTCTTTTTGTAGCTTTAGGACGCACAGAGAAGAGAATAACATGTGTTTATGTTTCAGGGATGGATTGTGGATGGAAAAAGAGCACTTTTTTTTAAAAACCTCTCATAATCTTATAATTGTTCAACTCTATTTTTGGAAAATGCTAACTTTATTCATGATTAAAAAATGTTGCGTATGTTTTGTAATATTAAAGATAGACTCTACATTTTACAAGGTGAGGCACAAACGGGGTTACAATTAATATTTTTATTAATATTAATATTTATTTATATACATTTTATTTACATACTAGACATTTTACGTAGAATATTGAATCTTTCAAGTGCTCAAAAAAATGTAAATAAATGTTTAATGTTTCACAGTTAACTGAAACCCTACTTTTGACCCACCTTGTATATTGTCATTAAAAAATAGATTGTTTTGTTGTTGTGTGAAATCGCAAAATGATTCACATAAAAACATACATATCAGAGTAAAATTATAGTTCTGTTTTTGTAAAATTGCAACAACTTTTTTCATTGCAACAGTGGGACTTTGGGTGCGTTCAGTTATTATTAAAATAATTTGTATTTTATTTTTTTTTAAAATAGTATTATTGTTTATTAAAATACATAGTTTCAGATTTCCCACTTAATTAAAAAAAAATGTTTTTTTAGCATAAAATGTAAGCTATTTAAATAGACTTGTAGTCGTTTTTCTTATAAAATATTATATGTAAAAATATATCTATATAGTTTATTGCGGTACAATTTCAGTTTTTTGTCATTGTAATATTATGTCACTTTTGTGTAAAATTGCGGATCAATATTTTTATGTATAATAATTTACAGTATATAATTATTATTATATTATATTATTTTTTTATATTATTATATATTATAAAATATTTTGACTCTTGTAGACTGACGACCCTATTCACATCAAAGTTTTGTTTTACTTTTTTTACTTGTGATTGATCGGGTGTGGTAATATTTGTTCTTTAATCGAAAATGAAAAAAATTACTTTTACCTCAAAATGTTTGGTTTTTAACGTTATTCTTGTGACTTTTTTCTTACCGTATTCTGGTTTTACTGCAAAGTTATTGTTTCACTGTTGATATTGCAACTATCTTCTTGTAATATTTTTGGATCAGATTCCAGTTTATTGCCATTGCACATAACTATCAAGCAAGGAAATGAATATATTATTTGTATTATTTTTCCGGCTATTTTCCCCAATATCGTGTCCTGTGAGTTTAGGCCTCTTGCATTTCCCATGCTTGCTGTTGTGTTTGTGTCTGTGTAAGGCCAACACAGTTACGCTGCTCTCCAGCTGGCCGTCCACAGGCAGTGGAAAGATGTGTTGAATAATGCATCGCTCGTGCTGCAGTAATGCACAGGAGCCTTGATTACCTACTATGTGTGATGAGTGTGAGTGAATTTTAAAGGCTGTTGAGGTGGGGGGGAAAGTGCTCTTGCCCATGAGCTGCCACTGATGCATCCAAATTGGATGTTTATCTTTGACCTTGTGTCGCAAATTAATTGGATCTCGCGCTCGCAGCTTTTTGCCGAGTGTGATAGGGAATCTGTTAAAGACTTGATTTGCTATTCACCGGCGATGCCAAACCACTCCTAAGCTCCACTTTTTAAGCAGGCCAACTGTGTGTGTGTGTGTGTGTTTGTTTGCAGCTCAGTGTGGGGGGGCCCTGACGGACGTAAGCGGTGTCATTCTCAGTCCCGGTTACCCCGGCAACTACCCGAGCGGACTGGATTGCACATGGAGCGTCAACTTACCTGTGGGCTTTGGTAAGCTCACGCAACTTTTTTTCTTGAGACTTTTTTAACACATCATTTTGACTATTTTTGCTTCATATTGTCCCATTATTCCTGCAAAATCAACTCTTTTATGTTGTATAACCCCGTAACATTTGAGCTTGTTAGAGCAAATATGTATGTACTCTACATAAATATGTATATATACAAATCAGAATAATAGAAATATGTTCTGTTTTCTTTAACTTTATGACTTATTTATCTTAAAAACATAAACTTAATCTCTTAATTTATTACACCAAATCTGTGATTAACCACATACATTAAAATGCAAAATATTGCCAAATAAAGTCATTAAATAATATTAAGCGTTATCATAGTAGATGTGTGACTGTCCACATACAGTTTTTTTTCTGAATATTACTAATTATTTCTCAAATTTTATAATTGTTTTTCTTGTAAATTTATAATTTATTTTGCTTGCAAATATGACTTTATTCTCAAAATAGTTGTTGCTTTTAATCATAATTATAGCAAATATACGACTGTCCACATGTATTTTGAATTTTTAGAAGGAATATTATTGAATTATTATTATGAATATTATTTTAATTTGACTTTTTTTTAAATATGACTTTTTTTTAATATTTAATCTGTATTATACCAAATTTGTGGCTGTCCACATACAGTAGTTTTATTTATTTATTAATTATGTCCTTTTTTTTCCCTGTAACTTTATGACTCATTATACTTAAAAATATAACTTGAATATTGTAATATTTTAGTTTTATTATAGCAACTTTGTGACAATCCACATACATTTGGAATTTTTAGAGGGAATATTACGAATTAATTCTCAAAGTCTTTAATTTGCTCAAATACTGTTTTTTTAACTGTTTCTTTGACATCATATCACCCCAAATTATGTTATTCTTTTAAAATACCACTTTTAACTTTAAAAAAATAATGTTTACATTTTATTATTGCAAATATGTGATGAAATAGTAAAAACATTAAATAAAACACAATACATTTATACTTTTTTCTGACAATATTTCAGCCATTCTTGTAGTGTTTAGACTGTTTTTTTTATACAACTTTGATTAACATTTCCCCAACCTATGTCTTTATTCACATGAAATGATGACTAGGCAAGTCAAGTTTATTTTAATTTGTACACAAGATAAGTGCTTTACAGAAAAGCAGGATCAAAATAAAATAAAATAATTCATTTATTCATTCATTCATTTTCAATACCGCTTATCCTCATTAAGGTGACGGGTATGCTGGAGCCTATCCCGGCTGACTTTGGGCGGGAGGCAGGGTACACCCTGGACTGGTCGGCAGTCAATCGCAGTAAAATAATTCAATGAAAAGCAAATGGAAAAAACAAAAAAGCAACACAGGAAACAACACAAAACAAGGGCAGTAAACAGGAACAGAGGCATAACAATGAAAAATAAACAAACTAAACCAAGTTTAGGTAGACTAAAGAGTTTTCCACCTGGATTTCAACATTGCCAAAGTGGAAGGCTGTTGTGCATCTTCTGGAAGACTCTTCCAGATTTTGGAAGCTTAAAAGTGAAACGCACCCTCAAAGTGTTAAGTCCTGACTCTAGGCACCCCCAGGAGACCACTCGCTTCTCAGACCCCGAAATGGTTCATGTTGGCTCTAACATGCCAGAGATGTACTCTGGTGCAAGACCCTGAAAGGACTTGTACACAAGAAAAGCTGTGTCTTTGAGTGACAGGAAGCTAGTGCAGAGACCTCAGTACTGGACTCATATGGTCATATTTCCTGGTTCTAGTCAGGACTCGAGCAGCAGCATTCTGGATGTAGTGCACCTGTTTAGAGAGCCCGGTGAGAAGGCTGTTATAGTAGTCTCTTTAAATCTGTATTAGACACTATTCCCTTGATTTTGGCTATGTTTATTGGGTGTTTGAAAAAGATGCTGATATTATTGATTTAAGTTAAGTTTTGACAGTTAAGTGGCTGTTGAAGGTTCAGGTCTGAGTCCAATATTACCCCTAGATTTGATTAGGTTTTAGAGAAAGGGTTTCAAGGTGGCTGATAACACTTTCTCTTTGATTTTGTGGGCCAAAGACAACGATATCAGCTGGAGGAATTTGTTTTGGATCCACATACCGATCAGTGTGATGCAGTGACGCGTAAATCTGAGTGTAGTCTGCATAGTTGTGGTAGGATGCATTGCAGCTGTGTATTAACCGGCCTGAAGACAGCATGTACAGATTAAACGATAGGGGTTCCAGGATTGACCCCTGGGGAACCCCACAGGTCATAGCTATTTGGTCTAAAACTACTTTACATTACATTACAACATTATTATTGTCAAATTACATTTTTTTTCTTGTAATATATTAACTTTTTTTTAATAAAAATGTGAATTCATTTCCTTAAAATTCTGTCTCTATTCACATGAAAAAGTGATGTTTCTCTTGTAGCATTTCAGCATTATTCTTGTTAATTCGCAACATTATTCCTTGGGTACATGAACACCTTTGCCCACATATTCCACGACTAATATGATTATATGATCATATTCAGCGTGGCCCTAATACTCCTTTGTAGCACCGATCAGCCTTAACAAAGGGCCCTGAGTCTCAGCACGCCTCAGGTATTTGTTTGCGTTCCACAGGCATCCACCTCCAGTTTGTCAACTTCTCCACCGAGGCCATCCACGACTACCTGGAGATCCGCAGCGGCAGCCTGGACACGGGCTCGGTCATCGACCGCTTCAGCGGCCCGGTGGTCCCCAAGCCTCTGTTCAGCACCACGCACCAGACCAGCTTCTTCTTCCACAGCGATTACTCGCAGAACAAGCCCGGCTTCCACGTCACGTTCCAAGGTAAACGTAGCGCCACTCACTCGGAGTGCTAACCAAAAACTTAACACACCAGCTGCATTAAAACGGCTGCCAAGTTGGCGTATTTCATTTCAACCACTTATCTGGCTGTAACGACGAGATTTCTGACAACCGAATCATTTCCATACGCAAAGTAAAAGAAAAAGTAAAAATGGTTCATGACTTTTGAAGAGCTCGCCAGAAGCTAGTCATAACGATCACCGCCAGGCGAGAAAATTCAACCATGACTTTTTGTGTTTACTCTGCCTGGCACTGGAGCCGTTTTGGAAGCGACTTGGAAATCTCACAGAAGACTCGAATTTGTTCAGGCGTCCTGCATTCATGTGCCGAGTGTTTAGTCTCCACAAAAACAATTCTCATTCCATACTGGGTTTTTATGTGCACCTGACGACACCGTGGAGCTCTCACACTAATATTCTTCTGCAACAGAACATCAGCTCCACTCTTTCTCACCCTAAATAAACATTTTTCATGCGTGGAAATGGAATTATGTAACAATCACCTACTCAGCTCACAACCAGTAGGGGGCGCAATTGCGTGTAATGTGGCTATTTCCATGATATCATTGTTATATAGTGTTTTTTAGGATCTTCTTGGCTGTTGTATTTACCAAAAATGGTTCCCCTGCCGCTGTACAGCATACCAGCTCCAGAGTTGTCCCGACCCTCGGCCTTTCCGGAACGGCATCGTGATCGGCACCGACTTCAGCGTGGGGATGACGGTGTCTTTCGAGTGCCTGCCCGGATACTCCCTCATCGGGGACGCCTCGCTGACGTGCTTGCACGGAATCAGCCGCAATTGGAACCACCCGCTACCACGATGCGAAGGTAAATGCGTTTTCAAATCATCAATTTAAATTGATAAGGTTTCTTTTTATGTGGGTGTGTATGGGGTTTTATTTGGGTTTCTTTACCAATCTCACAAACAGACCAAAGCTTTGGTAATTTTACATCATTTACTTCAGGATTCCTTTTTTGTCCTGGCTTGGATTTATTTTGTTACATTTTTTTCCAAATTTATACTATGTTCAAATCATTTTCACTGATTTACATGATTTCTACCTGTTCTACCTTGCCATTTTTCCCATTATTCTTTTTTTCATTAAAGTAGTTGGTTATTACTGTAGCACAGTAATACCGGTACTCAATTTTTTTTATATTATTGAAAAGTCATTAGCATCACATTTTTCTAAATGTATATAATTGTTTACTGACTTACATTTCAACTTGTCTTAACTTGACATTTTCATTCATTCTTTAATTTTCTATACCGCTTATCCTCATTAGGGTCGCGGGTATGCTGGAGCCTTTCTCAGCTGACTTTGGGCGGGAGGCGGGGTACACCCTGGACTGGTTGCCAGTCAATCACAGGGCAAACTTGACATTTTTCCCTAGTATTTTATTTTATTACACTTTTTAATGATTAGAAAACCTGTTCCAAAACTTAATTCATTTATTCATTTTCTATACCTCTTACTTGATAATTATTATTTTAATACCTCACATTTTTCCAAAAGCATGGTATTCTTACATAATTTCCACTGATCATGATTATTTTTTAATGCAACATTTTTTCCTTTGTTTTATTTTAATATTTTAAAGTACATTGTTATTGTAGTATATTGCATTTTTCTAAATGTATTTCATTTTTCAGTAATTTCACCTGATCATGATTCCTATTTGTTTGCATTTTTTAATGCTTAGAAAACTACTTAAAATATAAAATAATTGTCATTTTAATGAAATTACATTTTTTATTTGTTATTCTCAAATAACTGACATTGATTACGTCATTTTTTGTGCTAACTTAACTTTTTCCCCATTATTTTATTTCATTAACATTTTTCAAGTGTTATTGTAGTACATTGCCTTTTTTTCTATATTTATAGTATTTTTTTAATTTGCCATTTTTTTCCATTATTTTATTTTTATTACTTACAACACTTATTCAAATAAATTAAAATTGAAAAATTATTTTTATTGCTTCACATCACGATTTCCGTGCGTCCTTGACCCTTTTTTTTTTTACATGATCTTTTTTTAAATTAATTTTTTTCCTCAGTAACTCATTAATATACATCACCATTTTTTCTACGTTTATATTATTTTGAATCATTTACTTTCATTTCCATCAGGACTTCTTTTTGTCTGTACGTGACACAGATATATTTTTGCACGCTTTTATGAATAAATGAACATCAGTAAGAAGATGATTCTTTTTTAATGAATATTTACACAATTCACTTTGTTATCTCACTTTCAGCCCTCGTGTTTAATATGCACTGCAGTCAAATTCCATCCTGACTGATTTGCATTATGAACGCTGTAATAAAAGCAGAAATAATAGCCAATGCAATTAGGAGCGCGCGTGTGACCGGTAACGCAACAGATCATTATAAAACTAATTTTAAAAAAAGGAGCGTGTAATATTCCTTTTATAGTTTTCAACTCCGAGGGAAAGCTGCAAATAAAGATGAGCTTTTTTGATTATATTCTAATTTACTACAGACATTACTGTATTTCTCACTGGTTCATGAACAAGTTCGGCGGTGAAAGGGACGTAGCAAAGGATGGAGAGATTGGCTTTTTCTTAGTTATCACCACCTGTCCATTTCATTTCACGGGAGAAGACCCTTTCCATGTTCAAGGATAGCATCGTTATATCCATGATGTTCTCGGGCTTGGACCGGGCATGCAGCACTTTCCTTTTCTTGGGGCGCGTAACATAACATCATAACTAGTACTTATCTTTCATTTGTGTGTAATCCTTCCCTCACAGCTCTTTGCGGTGGAAACATCACATCATTAAACGGAACCATCTACTCACCCGGTCACCCCGAGGAGTACCCCAATTTCCAGGACTGTGTTTGGAGCGTGAGGGTTCCGCCCGGACACGGGATTTACATCAACTTCACCGTCCTCAGCACGGAGCCCATATATGACTACATCACTGTCTGGTAGGTGCCATTGCTTGAGTAGGCCATGCTAATGCTAATGCTAATGCTTTACATGTTTACACTTGCACAAGCGCAGCTTCCTTGTTCCGAACATGGCGTCATAAAATCAGAATTGTGTCAACCGACCCATGTAGTGAATCCAGCTGTAGTGCATATAAACGATATTTGTGGCTTGGTGTGTTTATGTTTTATGGAACACCTCAAGAAGGACATGAAACATGAAGCAATTCTGCTGTCCCGCAAGATAAATTTAAATCCTAATCTTATGTCTACTATATTGAGTAAGACCAATGTACATGTGACTTTAGGGGTGTTATTTCATATGTTGAGGGCTCTATTAAAGCCTCATAAACCATATTTCCAAGGTTGTAAAAAGGTTTTCTATGCCATAACTACAAATATATTGTATTTAAAAAGAATGGATCGTCCTTCACGGAAATTCACGTGGCACAACCAATTAACCATGATAAACGAGGGATTACTGTATTGTGCCTGTTGTGATAGAGAGACGTCCTTTGTTTATAGCAGTTAACTGGTTCCAGAACCAACCGTGAATGAATTTCTGTGATATAGGATTAAATGTTAATATATGGAATATTTTTAGAGTTAGAGCATAGACAACCTGTTGATAACTTTGTAAATAAGTTTTTTTTAACATTTAACATTTTTTTTTACCTTTGAGCCCTCATGAAACATGACACCTTTACACTCCTTTATTTGTGTGTGTGTGGGAGGGGCCTGTCCAGCCATTAGGGTAGATAGTATTTGTGATCTTGATGCCCTTACTTGCTAAACAGAATTGCTTTGTCAGGGAAAAGTATAAGATACTCCCCCTGTCAGATAGATAGATCACATACTTAATTTTTATGCTTATTTTTATGCGAATTTGCGACGGCCAGACTGGAGCAGGAGGGGATAGAGAAGAAGAGAAAAGAAGACAGAGGGGGAAAGCGAGGAGAGGAAGGGGACAAAACAGAGAGAGACAACAAGACCAGCAACAACAATTGCAACAATAACAAAACAACAGAGACAAATTCGACTACATCAACAAAACCTTTACACTACTATTATTCGTTGTTTACACCACCTAGCGAGCTAGCGAGCTAACCAGTAACCCTAGAATTTACTTTTTTCTAACTTAAGATGCCAAAACCACTTCCACACAGTTTGGGAGGATAGCTTTTTTTGCTCTGTCATATCGTACATGGCACGGCTGACTTCATGACGTCATGTCGTGTTAAGGTGAGGTAAGGTAAGGTAAGGTAATGTCTCAATGTTTTCTGTCGTTGCTGCTGGCTAGTGACCAAAATACTACACATGACTTGTATTTTAATATGTTTTGACTAACAATATGCCGTAGTCTAGCAGGAAACACATTTATTGATTAATTTTTGAAAAAGCAAGATATAGCGAGGGATGACTGTAACTCAAACCTGCAATAAAAGTCTGATGCTTGTTGTGTCTCGTCGAACATTACAGTAACATTACTGACACCTAGTGAGCATTATAGAATACTGCATACTACAAATACTTTGAATGTGTTTTTTGAGTGCCTTATGCATTTGTGCATTTTACTCCAATTAGCTAGTTTTATGCTTGAAAAAGCTTAGTTTAGGCACAAAATACTTAGAATTCATTTCAATGTGCATATTTTTGACTAATAATAGGACTTATTTAACCCCTTAACAGCATGATTTGTACATGAATATTTCTTTGAAAAAAAAACATGTGAAGCCACACTCCATTTAGATCAATCACAACAAACTACACAATCCGATCCACCTGCAGTCCGTTTGGAAAATTCCTAAGTATGAAGATTGTTCGCGACCACTCCGCCACCTTGTCTGCCAATTGCTAAAATCCCACTCAAATAAAAAATTCTGAGCCCAGCTGACAATCTCATCACCGCCGCCGCTAAAAAGCGCCTCTCTGCGGGGAGCGCCGTTTTCATCGCGGGAGTGCCATTTTCACAGCGGGCCGCCTCAGGTCCGGCGCCAGAACCTGACAGTTTAGTTTGAGTGCTAATTGGTCACATGCCGGCAGGGCTATGGCGGTGTCGTACCGGTGATCATATATGTCACACATGTTGCCAAGTCTTGGCGGTACGCACTTAAAAGCCGCAATGGCGCCGAGGCCACCCAGTGTGGATCGACAAAGACCCTGATGCCTTCTCATCCTCATCAGGTGTAATTAGCCTCATCCCAAGTCACTCAAACAGCAGGAAACGACCATTTTATTTAACACCACCATGATATTTTTTTAATCACGGACAGCGGGGGCTCTGTTTGTAAATTCCACTCCTGCGGCTCAGTCTGACCTGTGGGTGGACGGATCTGCTATCAATGCTCACTAAAAGCTAGATGTTAAAAACACGCCTCCTTAGTTTTAAAACGCGTTGCCTTTTGCCTCTATGGAAGAGAGAACTGCGCCATTTTAGCAGCAACCAGTCACTTCCGTAAAACACAAAAGTGTAAAAAGTGGTCAGAACATGCACGTGAAATTATTTTTCCGACATACACCACGTAATGTTATGCTGGTTCACCACACAATTTGGCACAAATCTGACAAGCGCATGTGTGTAGAATTTGAGCAAGACTGGTGAAAAAGCAGGGACTCCATCAAGCAAAACACCTTACAGTGTGTAGCTAATAATTTTTCATCAGTCACTGTCTGTAAAAAAAAAAAAGTCATAAATTTACAGGAATAACATAATATTATAAGGGAATATGAATACATATTATACTATTATACTAATAAGACATATTATTATATTGGATGAAAATTTACCAGAAGAAAGTTGAACTATTATAAAAAATTGAAAAAAATTACCCTGTCATTTTACAGAAATAAAGTCAAAATATTAAGATATTTTTTCATATTCTAATGGGGGAAAAAAAAATTGCAAGAATAATTTTACAATATTATGGCGGAAAATGTCAATTTATTAGCATAAAGCATAAAAAAATGTTTTTTTAAAGTATTAACAATATGAAAAACAACCAACAAAATTAAGTTGATTTTTTTTTTAGGAAAATGTATAATATGGGAATAAGGTTTTACTGTTTTAGGAAAAAAGTAATAATATTATATTAGATGAAAATTTACCAGAAGAAAGTTTAACTATTTTGAAAATTTAAAAAAACAAAAAAAACAAAAAAAACCCTGTAATTTTACAGGAATAAAGTCAAACAATATTAAGATTTTTTTTTCATATTATAATGGGGGAATAATAATTTTCCAAGAATTTTATAATTTTTTAAGTGGTAACAATACAAAAAACAAACAAAATTAAGATGAATTATTTGGGAATGTTTAGTTTGGAGGAAAAGTTATACTATGCGAATAAGGTTGAAATATTTTAGCAATAAAGTCATAATATTATATGAAATGAACATTTACAAGAAGAAAGTGAAAACATTTGGGTAATTTAAAAAATGTTGCAATTTTAAAAGAATGAAGTCAAAATATTATGAGTAAAGTCACATTCTAAAAAATTGTGATTTTAATACAGTCATTTCATACTATTATTAGGAATAAAAAGTCAACTTAGTAGCATAGAGTGGTATAATATTAAACAAGACAGTATGTTATTTTTGAAGTGGTAAAATCTTGAAAAAAAGCACAACAAAATTATAAAATTAGAATGAATTGTCAAAAAGCTATAATATAAGGAAAAAGGCAGTTTGTTATAGGGATGGAGTCATAATATTATATGAGAAGGAAGTTGAGTGAAGTTGATACTAAAAAAAGGGTTTTCCACTTACTGTATATCACAAAACTGAGATGCATTTTTGTCTTGAAATATATATATATATATATATATATATATATATATATATATATATATATATATATGTATATATATATATATATATATATGTATATGTATATATATATATATATATGTATAAATGTATATATACATATACAGTATAGATGTGAATATGGGGCAATATTGGGCATAAGGGCAAGTTAGTATTGTAGGATAGGACATAAGAGAACATTGTATGTGGACTGTCTTTGTTTTTTTTAGTATTGTTTGGCACCATTCTTCCAAGGGCACTCTGTCTCCATTTGGAGGTAGTGGAGCCCTTCCAGCTTTTGTCTCGTAAATATCACCAAAGCTCTATCTCTGACACCAAATGATCGCGTAATGAGAGCAGTAACTTACTTGTGCCCTCTTGGTCCATTCTTCAAACAAACAGAAATGTCCCAACTTTGGAGGACAAAGCTGAGTTTTTTGTTGATGTTTTTTTCCACTTTTCCCCGCAGGGACGGTCCAGACCAGTCATCCCCTCAGATTGGCCAATTCAGTGGGAACACAGCTCTGGAGTCCGTCTATTCAACCTCCAATATCATCCTCATCAAGTTCCACTCTGACTTCTCTGGAGCTGGATTCTTTGTTTTGAGTTACCACGGTAAGACTTGACTTTTTTTTGGACAGCCTGGCTTTGCAGAAAAATCACATAAGTTAGTAATTTTTGAGAAAGTACACAACATTTATTTTTTATTTAATAATGGCAGTACGCTCACGGTTTATCAAGTCTATTATAGTTCAAAATGCTCCTTGGCAACACGTCACCTGGTTCTTTAGATATATGTTTTAACAATCCAAAATTAAAGAATCGATATATCGTGACATCACAACTGTAGAACAGTAATCCTCCGTTTGTCGCGGTTGATTGTTACCAGAATAATAAACAACCGTTATCTCGACTGCTTCCCATCATGTGTTGCTTTGCTGGGAAGCAGGCTCCCTCTGGCGGACACTGGCTGTCATTGCAGGTTACTGAGCTGAGTAGCAGCGGGTCGTCAACAGTGTGTGGTGGTCGACCTGCTTCCCAGCAAAGCAGTTAACAACGTAGTGTATTATTCTAGTATAGTAGCATTGGTAGTTGCATGTTAAGTAGCTGTGCGATGATTTTAGCATATTTCTTTTACGACACCATGAGTGAGTCAGATTGTTATGTTGAGTTAACAACCTTCTGCCATTTTCAACAGGTTGATGAGCTTGTTCTTCCTCCCTAACTCGTGATCCAGACAAAATCCCATTTTATGACATGGACATAGTCCTTATCTAAATGTAGTTGGTACAGCTTGCACAACGGAAATTATTGCACTTATCTATTTTTCAGTGCTCATGTGAAACTTCATCAGATTGTGATCATGCAAAATAAACATTTTTAACCCGGAATCACTATAAAATGAATGAATCAATGAATTACGTTCACTAATTACAATAACAAAAGTGTGCAGGAGTAGGGTGTACATGGGTTTAGGTCCAATATCTAAAGGGATCTTCTGCATTGTATTGGTATTTTATTCCATTTAGTTACTTCTTTTAGCCATTTTTAGGTCTGAAAATTAGGTCAGGAATATGCATATAGTTTTTTTACTAGTAGTCGGTGAAACAGTGATCTTTTATTCATTCATTCGTTTTTGAAAAACGCAATAAACAACGAGGGTTTACAATACAAAGTGTAAGTTGGGGGCTTTTCCTTAAAGGTTTTGTTTATTTTTAGCTGCATCAACTGCTTTAGTGGGCACCCCCATGGCCCGTGAGCCACCTGTTGCGTCCCACCAAATGATGATGTGAAGGACATGAGTTTTGAGGGAGAGATGAGTGAGATCAACGTGCGCTCTTAGAATCCTCTCCTGCACACAAACACACGCAGAGCAGACCGCAGGGAGGTTTGGTATGCATGAGGGGCGGCAGCCACCACGCACTGGCGTGTCTCATTTTCATAGTCAATTTCATCTTGACTTACAGCCCTCAGCGCTCCGTCTCTCTCTCGCCGGGCTACTATGTGATCTACGGTCATGCGGCGTTATTGATTGCAGCCTTTCAGCCCCGGTGGCTGATGCTGCTTTATGATGCAAGACAGCTCGTGTATTTGTGTAGCCACTCTGGCTTCTGCTGACCCCACCGAGTGCGCCCAAGGAGTTCAATGGCAACAAAGCGAGGTTAACTGAAAAAAGATTGAAGCAGAATAAATGGTGCAATGCATGCATGCGCCCTTCTTCCTTTTACATGTTTTTTTTTAACGTACCTCCTTTTTTTCGGCCCGCTGTGCCGTGTCGTCTGTCTCTCCCCAGCCTACCAATTAAGGGTGTGCCAGCCCCCCGCAGAAGTGCCCAACGCTGACATGCTGATGGAGGACGGCGAGCTGGAGATAGGTGAGCTGTCTGCGCGCCTCTAGACATGTCACTTTGATGGAGGCTGCAAACGAGACGCACGCACCTCCTAGGGTCGACCTCTCTGAAGTCTACGCGAGACAATTTACTTTACAAGGAGACGCGCAGACTTCTCGCAACATTAGGTACACGTGCCCACGTGCACCAGCTGCATCCAAATTCTGGCTTTTTGAAAGTGCACCGCATCACACGGAGAACATCGCCTTGCTCCACAACGTGACGTGGAGATAAGAACCGTGGATGTAATAATGTAAGCTAATGCAAAGTAAAATAAATTGTTTAATTTAATTGTGCTTGTGCATTTATAATAATAAATTCATAATATATATGACATACTAACTATCAAATAATATACTGTGTAAATAAAGCATGTTATATCATAAATATATGTAGGATAATTATAATATATGATTATATAATACAACCTACAATAATGTTTCATAATAAATATATATGTATGAGGAGAGAAGATTTTAACATTACTTTTAACAAAAGTACAGTAGATAGATAAGATAGATACTTCATTAATCTCCAGGAGAAACTGACCTTTCAGGCAGCTCTCCAAAAATGTAATATTAAACTTCATCACTTAATCACAGAATAAAACAATCAAGGCAAGACAGGAGGGATAAGAAGAGAACAATAAGAAAATATAGTAAGAACACATATATAAATAAATAATATGTAACTGTTCACTTCCATTCGGTAGTTCAATAAAACATAATAATAAATCATAATACATACTAAAATACTACATAATTAGGTCAAAATATGGCAATCTACCAGTTGAATTTCTATTACGTTACACTTGTCTGCACTTTGTGTGTATGCTGCCCGACCCTGCCTCCACCCTGCGGGACAAAAAGGGCTCACTCTGTTCATGCCGTTGTTCTACGGAACAAACGCGCCAAGGTGCCGAAGCCAACGCACCTATTGTGTGAATAATTCATGTATTTATTTCCATCCCGGGCCCACAAGATATTTTTTTTCTTCTGAACTCTTGTGAGGAGAAGTCAGCCGCTGTAAAACCCCTGTCTACGGGCTAGCGAGTTAGCGGGTAATTAAGTTACCGACCTGAACGATGCCTCATTGATTTTTTTTTTTCTGTGACGTTTGAGGCAAATGTTGGTTGTATTCCATATTGTACACCTTTGAGGATGTTTCTTAATATATTTTTTTATAGCCTGTGAAATATAATATGTAATAAGTAAGACAGCATTGCAAACTACAAAGAGAAAAAACATGTTTTTTTTCCCAGCTCATTTACTGTCCTATGCAATGAGCAGGTTTACCTAATGTAATGGTTGGTGGGGATGTGTATCACTAGGTGACATCATCAGGTACAGGTGCCATCCTGGATTCTCATTGGTCGGCAGTGAGATTCTAACCTGCCGCCTGGGAGAGAGGCTCCAGATGGATGCTCCGCCTCCGACCTGCCAAGGTCAGATTTTTGTTGTCAACTTTGTTTTTGGTTTTTTTGAAGAACCTTTAAGTGAGCTGCAGTGTTTGCGTTTTTTGTGGAATCTGCAGTCCAGTGCCCCGCCCACGATGTGCGATACGACTCGTCAGGTGTGATCCTAAGCCCGGGGTGGCCGGAGAGCTATCCCAATCTCCAGATGTGTTCGTGGAGCGTTACCGTCGAGAAGGGATACAACGTGACCATTACCTTTGAGAGTTTCCACACCGAGAGAGAGTTTGACGTCTTGGAGATTTTTGACGGTAAAGCAAAAATGCGTGATGAAAAAAATGTTCTTCTTCTTTTTATTAGTCTTCCACACCAAACTCATGGAAGCATGCCTTTATACTTTAGTTTAGCAATTATTCCTATGAAATATTTTACAATATGTTATAATAATTGTATCTATATATACATATACATATGAAATTTTCTAAATTTGTAGTGTGGTGTTTGTACACATTGTACAGCATTTTACACATTGTGCTCATTGTACACATCATAATTATCATAGAAAACATTTCCCTTTATATTCTAATATAATAATTATTTATTGATGTTTATTTTTTTATATTAATTTTCCTTCATGTCTGTTAAATATTTATTATTTTTTATATCTGTTAAGTAAATGGATTAAATGAAATATTTATAAAAATTCAAAAACAATTTACCGGTAAGTTAAAAAAAAATTAAAATCCAATCTTCTCAAACGTCTTTTTAATAAAGATAAACAAGGACACAGGTGGAAAGTAATTGTGTACAAAACTAGTAATAATGATCAGTTATTCAAATGTTTCTCTGCTTGCATCAAGCCCGGTCGATGTCACGCCCCTGAGAGCCATATACCCCACCGTGATTGGTTGGTTCGTCAGCTCCCCAACACACTACACAACACTGTAAAAAGTTTATTTCATATAAAACTCAAGGGCCACACCAACTTCAAACTTTCCTATTAGGGTTGGGGACACAAAATAGCAACTCGCGGGCTGCAAGTTTGAGACCCCCGATATTATAGTATGATGTAATAATACATTTTGATAATTATACATTTTATAATAATATAATTATAGTGTCATTTTGTTATAATAAATATCCAATAAACATTATATATATATATATTGTTTTTATGATATATTTACATATATATTAATAATAAATAGCTTTTTTTGTTAAATAAATTAATTTAGAAAATTATCCCTGTGTAACTTTATTTATTGATCATTATTTACAAAATATTTCTAAAACAATTCGATCAGGATTTTATTGATTTAATTTTATATTATATTACATTATAGATATAAATCTAAAATTGTTTTGATAAAAAATAATTTAAAATGCCTGTGCACACTGTATTATGAAACTTTTATATGTTAAATAAATTGGTAAAAATTACCCCCATTACATTTCCAGCACTAACAATTCTTTTTGGTTGCGTTTCAGGCCCGTCGGCCAACGATCCCACGTTGGCCACGCTGAGCGGCGACCTCCCCACGCCCTTTAACCTGACGACCACCGGCCACCAGTTCCTGGTGCGCTGGTCGTCGGACCACGGCACCAACAAGAGGGGCTTCCGAATTCGCTATGTTGGTGAGTACCAAAGTATGTATCCCAACTTTATTTTACTACTCATTAACATTCTCTTGCATGGAAAGACGCAGAGGCAGTCAGAAGAAAGCAGGCACACTTTCCCGCTCTAAAGCGGAATTAAGAAAACGTGAACAAATAAGTCGGCTTTTCTCACTTCTGACTGCCTCTCCAGAGTTTGAATGCGTTGTGTAATGGTCTTGCTGAGCACAGATGGTGGGGTTTTTTTGGGTTTGGGAGCAAGTTGCACACTTTTGCAAGTAGAACAATTGTCCATTGAGGACCCCTCAGCCGTGCAGTGGAGGATAGATATTCAAGGATGTTTTGACAGTTACTGCTTACCTTCTTCTGCTGGATGGAGTAGGCTTTAAACCGCAGCAGACCTCACTAGAGTCCCTTCATCCAGCTTTTAGTGGGGTAAAAATGTCAAATTATGAGGTAAAACGATTGTATTTATTATGTTTTATTATGTCGGGCTCCCACAGGTGGAAAAAGAAGTCAACCACTAATAATAATAATAAATAGATACTGATGAACAATCAATAATAGTTCAATCTAACGAGGCAGAGTGAATGGGATTATANATATATATAAAAAACGTAACATCAACTACTGTTAAGATAGCTAGCGACTTTAATTTCAGATTTTTCTGTTCTAAATGAACTTTTTTAAACATTGTTTTAAATCAGTTTAATGAATGACGGACGAGGATGACTCCAATTGCAAAAAGAAGTTTACCGCTTTGAAACAACCTCGGAGAGCAAGTGACTTATAGCATTGCGCTAGCTAGCGGCCCGCGGCTAGCATTAATAACGGGCTACTGTTTTTTCATGTTTGTGTTTTCTCCTTCGTATTAACCCTTTTTTCAATCTAATTTGCCCAATTTAAAGAGAAGTAAACCGCTGTAAAATGCAACATTAATAAACCAGTCTACTTAGCATATAGCTAGCTAGCGGTTCGCAGCTAGCATTACGAGATTTTTTTTTTTGTGGTCAGACGTCACCCACTAATAATAATAATAAAACAGATCAACAATGAATAATAGTTCAATCTAACAAGCCAGTTTATAGGTGATAGAAGTGTGAGGGGAATGTTATTAAATATATAGATATATAAAACGTAACATCAATAACTAGCAAGCAACTTTCAGTTTTGTGTTCCGTCTTAGCTTGTTTAATTTAATTTAATTTAATTTAATTTTACTTTTTTAAAAAAAATGTAATTTAATTCAATGTGACAAATATCATGTAGCTAGTTAGTGACTCCAAGCTAACACCGAGAGTCGACTGCAGCTTTTTAACTTCTCTTTTCTGTTCCTCATTAACATTTAAAAATACATTTTTAACGTTGTTTAAATAAACTAAAGGAATGAGGAGGCGCCAATTGCAGAAAGAAGCTAACCGCTAAAAAGCGCTACAACAATTAGCATATGGCTAGCTAGTGTTAGCGCTCGGATATTTTTTTTGTGTGCTGTTTTTGTACAACGACTGTTGTTATTATTAACTTGAATAAAAAATAAAGTGTAAAAACCGTAGCATATAGACGTTGCTTGTTGTAAACTGTATTGTCATCCTTAAGAGAACTGCAACCACAACACCTTTTAAAAGTCAAATCTTTCCAAAATCCTTTTTAAACAAGCCACAGCCGAGCCCATTGCATGTAATGAGATCAAACAAGGCCACTTAAAATGCTATGTTTTGGGGGGGTGTAAAGTTAATAACGTTTGACAGAGTGACATAATGAAAGTGTTGCTGGTGCTAATGCAGCACTTGGCCTCCTGGCATCATTGTGTGCCATGTCAGAATGTTAATAATATGCCGCCAGCTTCTTAGCGGCTGCTGGTGGACTTCTAAAACCCCAATCAATTATTAATAACACACTGCATTTGCCACATGTCTTCGAATGCTGGCCTCTACTCTTAATAGACTCAATTAATCTTCTTTCCTCGAAGGGGGCACCAAAAGCGGTGGCTCACCAAAACAGCAGCACCCACCGTGGCACGTAGTCTGTCGGATGTCTTTATTTATTTTTGCACTTTTTAGTTTTTATTACTTCTATTTTTGTTTTGTTTTCGACTTTAAAATGATTTGCATACATCACAAAAACATATGCATTTGTTTTTACTTACACTATTCATTTAGTACAATGTAATATTATTCTAAAAAGTATATAATATTTAACTGAATACACAAAAAACCAAAAGCAAGAACATGATAAATGATAATTTAATATAAACTCATTAAAATATAAGCAAAATTGATTAAAATGTATTTAAAACATTTGCAAATACCAACCCCCTTGTAGGGGTTTGGTATTTGAAGTTGAAGAACTCTGTAAGAACTCTCACTCGGTGGCTTGTTTAAAGATCCAAATCGGTTCTGGAGTACACTTAAAAAGTACTATTGCCAGTAAGATACCAGTTTATACCAGTGCAAGTCTGTTCTAGAACATAGTAGATGTGCATTTGTTGGTCCATGTTTTTTTCTTATTGCAGCATAATGACGATTGTAGCTTACAAACTGACAGTAATGGCTTCTCCGAGGTGACTGAGTGCTGTTATATTGAACGCCAATCAGCCTTTCTTGCGTTCTCAAGTGCCTCCGTCCTCATCCTCACCCCTCAGGGCCACGCCAACTCAAATCTCGTTGTTGCAACTTTTCTCTCGCAGCTCTGTACTGCTCCACGCCGGACTCACCGCTCCACGGATCCATCTCCTCACAGAGCGGCGGCCACGTCAACAGCGTGGTGCGCTGGGCTTGCGACCGCGGCTACCGACTCATCGGCAACGCCACGGCGACCTGCCGGCGCCTGTCGCTCGGCTACCACGCCTGGGACTCGCATGTGCCTGCCTGTCAAGGTGATGAGAAATTCCTTATATTTTTTAAATCATAGTATATGTATATTCTTTATAACTATATTTATTATTACTATATGCATTATTACTATTGATGTTAACATCAATGAAAAAAGGTAGCACTTTTATGATCAAGTATATTGCACAACACAGCAGCAACAGAACCGGTGTTGTAACAGCGCTACAACATTTTAAAGTGCATACAGAGCTAGATAAAGCTGCTCACGATACTGCAAATGTAGGTACTGTCATTTAGTGGAGATAAATAAAATACATCAGGAGTTTGACTACAGCCACAGCTGGTTAAGCCCATGTTTTTTTTACCCCGGTGCAAATTAGAGACCCTGGTGGTTTGTTGCTTTTGTGGACCACACAGAGACTTGATTGTTAATTGATAAAACAAAATAAGTAAAAATTACCATCCATCCATTTTCTATGGGTATGCTGGAGGCTATCCCAGCTGACTTTGGGTGATAAATAAAAATTACATTGCGCTTATTTAAAAACAATGCATAGATATATCATAAATATGGAATTTAAAATGAAATGCAGAAAAATATAGTTGCCGAGTGGTTGTCATGTTGGCCACACAGGAGATCAGGGTTTGAATCTCCATTGGGCATCTCTGTGTGGAGTCACGTTCTCCCTGTGTGTGGGAGAACGGTTTCCTCTCACATTTCAAAAACATGCATGTTAGGTTAATTGGCCACTCTAAACAGTCCAGGGTCTACCCCGCCTCCCCAAAGTCAGCCGGGATAGGCTCCAGCACACCCGCGACCCCAATGAGGATAAGCGGCATAGAAAATGGATGCATGTAAAAAAAAAGACTACAACTGGATGAATAAGATAAATTCAATGCAGTGATTGGCCATCGTTTATTAAGCTACCATAGCAAACACGGATATAAAATAGTGCGGCTTTTTCTTCTCTCTAAACTCCCTCTGAAGTGTGATCTGAGAGCCTGAAAGATGCAGAATGTAAACACCCGATACATTCCCATCTGTTTGACTCCCTACCAAAGCACACTTGAAAGACATAAACGGCGCATTAAGTCCAACGTGCGTCCGTCTGTGTCCTTCCCCAAGCTGTCTCGTGCGGAGCCCCCAAGGCGCCGACAAACGGCGGCGTTCTTACGGCTGACTACTCGGTCGGAACCAGAGTCTCCTACTTCTGCAACGACGGCTACCGGCTCTCCAGCAAAGAGCTGACGTCAGCCATCTGCCAGCCCGATGGGACGTGGAGCAACCACAATAAGATACCCAGATGCTCAGGTTGGCACGTCCCCCGCCATGATTAAAAATGTCCTCCAGTCTGACGCTACAAAGCATTTGTGCTTTTGTCCTTCCCTGCAGTGGTGGTGTGCCCAAGCATCGGCTCCTTCTCCCTGGAGCACGGCCGCTGGAGGATCGTGAACGGCTCCCACTACGAATACCGAACCCGCATCGTCTTCACCTGCGACCCGGGCTACTACCGATTAGGCCCCGCCCACATCCAGTGCCTGCCCAACGGCGTGTGGAGCTGGAGGAACGAGAGGCCGCACTGTCAGAGTGAGTGCGCAGCCTCGCCTTCCGGTCGGCCTCCGGGCGGCCGTCGCTTACGTCCGTCGTGTGTGCGTTTCAGTCATCTCTTGCGGCGAGCTGCCGTCTCCGCCCAACGGGAAGAAGATCGGCACTCAGACGAGCTTCGGTGCGACGGCCATCTTCACCTGTGACGCCGGCTTCATGTTGGTGGGCTCGGGCGTCAGGGAGTGCCTGTCATCCGGGCTTTGGAGCGGAACAGAGACGCGATGTTTAGGTACGTGGATGTAATTAGAAGTGCATACCAGAGGTGTTTTACGCCCCATAAATTGGATTGGGCCATGCCTCCGGGTGTCTAGAATGAATGTTTTGAAAAATAAGATTTTTCTCAGCTGTCTAATGAGGAAGGGGGTTAAAGGTCGCAGAAATGACCTCCCACACTGCCCATCCTCTGCCGCCGCAGCTGCTTCCTTCTGCCCTTGACCCCTCAGGAGCGAGAAAGCTTGTGCTTGGAGCTCACTTCCTTCCACCGTACCCTTCGTTCACCTCTAAAAAGCAAAGAGAAAAAGCCTCATTTCTCGGGCGAGACACTAACAGATGTTAGGGCATGGAGCTGTCACTTGGCTGTGAAGCCCTGCTGCCTACTAGAGCTGTTAGCTGCCACATAAACAGCATTTAGATTCAATGCAAGGTGTTTTTTTTTCATCATTCCCAAAAACAGCTAAGTTAAAAATGAATAAATCACTTGCCGAAAAAGAATTTACCTTGGAGAAATGCGCTCTATTGTCCTTGGTGCTTCTCAGCTCCGAGAAACGACAACATACCTTAAAGTTATTTACGTGAGTCGACTCTTGGATGTGATGTTTATTTGCTAAAGCAGATTATAGACTTATGTGGAAGCAAGCTCAAACATTGTTGTTTATCAACTTTGGGTAACTATTCAAGGCACTTTCTGACTTTGGAGTGTTGCAAGGTGCAAATTATCCATGGATCAAGTCATGTGACAGCCTCCGGGTATTTTATATTTATATTCATAACAAAATATGTGCGCTTAAATACTCCAAACTGTCGGAGGAATTATCTTTAATAACAATTATATTTAATAACTATCTTTAATAACAGTTGAAAACAAACCGTAGGGAAATAGGGAAATTATATTTCCCTACGCCTTAGGGCTGGGGAAAGGGTCCTGACTGTGGTTTGTGCGTACGCGCCAAACGGCAGTTCAGAGTACCCAGCTTTCCTGCAGTCTCTCGGAGGGGTTCTGGAGAGCACCCCAGCTAGTAACTCCATAGTTCTACTGGGAGACTTCAACGTCCATGTGGGCAATGACAGTGTGACTTGGAGGGGCGTGGTTGGGAGGAACGGCCTACCTGACCTGAACCCGTGTGGTGTGTTGTTGCTGGACTTCTGTGCGAATCACAGTTTCTCCATAACAAACACCATGTTCGAACATAAGGATGTCTATAAGTGCACTCGGCACCAGGACACCCTAGGTCGCAGGTCTATGATCGACTTTGTGGTCGTATCATCAGACCTGCGTCCGCATGTTCTGGTCACGCGGGTGAAGAGAGGGGCTGAGCTGTCAACTGACCACCACCTGGTGATGAGTTGGATTAGATGGCAGGGAAAGATGCCGGACAGACCTGGCTGACCCAAACGCGTAGTGAGGGTGTGCTGGGAACGTCTGGCAGAGTCTCCCGTTCGTCGAGTCTTCAACTCTCATCTCCGGCAGAGCTTCGCCTGCATCTCGAGGGAGGACCGGGATATTGAGTCCGAATGGGCTGTATTCCATGCCTCTATTGCTGAGGCAGCCAGACGTAGTTGCGGCCGCAAGGTGCTCGGTGCCAGTCGTGGTGGCAAGCCCCGAACCCGATGGTGGACACTGGGGGTTAGGGCTGCTGTCAAGCTGAAGAAGGAGTCCTATCAAGCATGGATGGCTTGCAGGACTCCAGAAGCAGCTGACAGGTACCGGCAGGCCAAGCGGCACGCGGCTTCGGCGGTGGTCGAGGCAAAAACTCGGGTGAGTTCGGTGAGGCTATGGAGCACGACTTTCGGTCGGCCTCGAAGAGGTTCTGGCAAACCGTTCGACACCTCAGAAAGGGGAAGCAGCCCCCAGTTCACACTGTTTACAGTGCGGACGGGGGCTTGCTGACCTCAACTGAGGAGATAGTTGGTCGGTGGAAGGAATACTTTGAGGCCCTTCTCAATCCCACTGACATACCTTTCGTAGAGGAAGCAGAGTCTGATAATACGTACGTGGACAGTTATATCACCGTGGCTGAGGTAATTGGGGTAGTTAAATCACTCCCCAGTGGCAAGGTTTTGGGGGTAGACGAGTTCCGCCCAGAATTCCTCAAGGTTCTGGATGTTGAGGGACTGTGTTGGTTGACACGCCTCTACAACATTGCATGGAAGTGGGGAACGGTAGCTCTGGACTGGCAGACCGGGGTGGTGGTCCCCATTTTTAAAAAGGGTGTGTTCCAACTATAGGGGGATCACACTCCTCAGCCTCCCTGGGAAAGTCTACTTCAGGGTGCTGGAGAGAAGGGTACGACCGTTAGTCGAACCTCGGGTACAGGAGCTGCAATGTGGTTTTCGTCCCGGTCGCGGAACACTGGACCAGCTCTACACTCTTGCAAGGGTACTCGAGGGTATGTGGGAGTTTGCCCAACCAGTCTACATGTGCTTTGTAGACTTGGAAAAGGCATTCGACCGTGTCCTTCGCGGTGTCCTGTGGGGGATGCTCCGGGAGTACAGGATTGGTGGCCCGCTACTACGTGCCATTCAGTCCTTGTACAATTGAAGCAGGAGCCTGGTTCGCATTGCTAGCAGTAAGACGAGCTTGTTTCCGGTGAACGTTGGCCTCCGCCAAGGCTGCCCTTTGTCACCGATTCTGTTCATAATCTTCATGGACAGAATTTCTAGGCGCAGTCAAGGCTTTGAGGGAGTCCAGCTTGGCGACCTTAGGATCTCGTCTCTGCTATTTGCAGACGATGTGGTCCTTTTGGCCTCATCAGGCCGTGACCTTCAGCGTTCACTGGAGCGGTTTGCAGCTGAGTGTGAAGCTTCTGGAATGAGACTCAGCACCTGCAAATCGGAGACCATGGTTCTCAGTCGGAAACGGGTGGACTGTACCCTCCGGGTTGGGAGTGAGGTCTTGCCTCAGGTGGAGGAGTTCAAGTATCTCGGGGTCTTGTTCACGAGTGAGGGAAGGTTGGAGCGTGAGGTCGACAGACGGATCGGTGCAGCTTCCGCAGTAATCCGGCCGCTGTACCGGACCGTCGTGGTGAAGAGAGAGCTGAGCCGGAAGGCAAAGCACTCTGTTTACGATCGATCTACGTTCCCACCCTCACCTATGGTCATGAGTTATGGATAATGACCGAAAGAACGAGATCGCGAATACAAGCGGCGGAAATGAGTTTCCTCCGTAGGGTGGCTGGACTCACCCTAAGAGATAGGGTGAGGAGCTCAGCCATCCGGGAGGAGCTCAGAGTAGAGCCGCTGCTCCTTCACATCGAGAGGAGCCAGTTGAGGTGGCTTGGGTATCTAGTCCGGATGCCTCCCGGGCGCCTCCCTGGTGAGGTGTTTCGGGCATGCCCAGCCGGGAGAAGGCCCCGGGGAAGACCTAGGACACGCTGGAAGGACAATGTCTCACAGCTGGCCTGGGAACGCCTTGGTGTCCTCCCGGTGGAGCTGGATGTGGTCGCCGGAAACTGGGAAGTCTGGACTTCCCTACTGAAACTGCTGCCCCCGCGACCCGGACCTGGATAAGCGGCAGAAAATGGAATGGAATGGAACAAACCGTTAACCGATCACTTTTTTGTATATACTTTTTAAAATTCGAATTTGACCAACTCTACCTGTTGATTTGTCTTAATCAAATATCATGACTACATTACTACTACCACATCACTGCTATCAGGAGAACTAGAGTATAGCGGGGAGGGAGCCACCTGCTGTGGCCCAGCAAAGTGCACTATATTCGGACACTTTCTCCGAGCATCAGATGTGATGCCACGGAGGTCTATGGCAAACCTTTCGCATTTTTCAAACGCTGCAGCTCTGGCATGGTGGCTGATAAGGTACATTGTCCTTCCTCCAAAGGTGAATGTTTGTTTACAAGTGAGTTCAGGGGAGATCAGGGCAGGCTGTTAACTTCACAAGCAGGAGCAAAAAGGAGCGCTTGATTTGCTCACCCGCATGGTACGGGTAATTGCACCTCAAGGGAGCCTTTTATTAATGTTTGATGTCAAATTTATCGGTAGGATTAGGTGGCTAGTACTTAGCCTGTTAGCCACACAGTCAAGAGATATGGGTTCGAATCTCCGTTGGTTCCATGCTCCATGGAGTTTGCATGTTGTGCGTGGGTTTTCTCTGGGTACTCGGATTTCCTCCCATATTCCAAAAACATGCATGTTAGGTTAATTCCCGACTCTAAATTGTCCATATGTATGAATGTGAGTGTGAATGGGATAGGCTCCAGCATATCCACGACCCTAATGAGGATAAGCGGTATAGAAAATGGATGGATGGATGTCATAATTTCCTGATGTCGGCTTGATTGTGCACTCCTAGTTAAAACACCACCAACTAAAAATGGTAGCAGCTTAAAAAAAATAAATTAAAAAACGGGAGAAATGACACCAGAAAGAAGTTGGGAGAAAGCAAAGGAAATGAAATATGGGATAAATCCTGGAGGAATGTGATTCCTGGAGATGGAATGTAAAATATGTGAGTGTCCCAAAAAAAGGAGAAATACGGGGGGGGCGTGTTATGCCTGGAAGAGATGCTGGAACTTGGCAAGTGACAAATGGGAATAATAGGAAAAATCCAGGAGAAATGTGATGCCAGAAGATGGAATAGTATGTGAGTCTCTTTAGGGAGAAATGTTTTACTTAGAAAAGGCAAGCAATAATACGAAAAAAAGGGAGAAATCAGAGAGAATTGTGAAGGTAGGAGATAGAAAGTGACATACAGGAGTCGTCCGGAGAAAAAAGAAGAAATCTGGGAGAAATGCGATGCAGACAGATGGCAAGCAAAAATATAAATCTTTCAGGAAAAAATTAAATGGTTACTGACATACTTGTCGCGAAACACGGGAGAAATCCAAGAGAAACGCAATGCTGGGATATGAATAACCAAAATGCAGAGTATACCGGGAAAAAATAAAATCTTAGAAATCTGATAAAAGTGTGCTTGTATGTGCTTGTAAATGGCAAGCGACATACCTCACTTTTCCATGAAAAACCGGAAACATGTGATACCAGGAGGTGGAAAGTGAAATAGGTGAGTCTCCCAGGAGGGGAACATGATACTGGGAAATGACAAGCAAAATATGTCTCTTAGGGAAAAAAAAACTTGTTATATTGGCAAAGATGCTGGTGGATGACAGGTGACATAGACGAGTCTTCTCGGAAAAATGCGAGAAATCCAGAAAAATCAGATGCCGGGAGATCTCCAAAAGAAAAAAAAAGGGAAATCCGAGATGGCTGGTGACATACATGAGTTTTCTGGGAAAAATTGGAAATGGCAAGTGAAACATACTTTTGGTAAAGAGACTTTTGGTAAAAATGGGAGAAATCAAGGATGACGAGATGGAAAGTAGATATGTGAGTCTCCTAGGAAAAAAACCCGATAAATTAAGGAAATTGTGATGCCGGGGAGGATGCTGCAAGATAGCAAGTGACTAACAGGGGTCTTCTGGGAAAATCAGGGGAATTCCAGGATAAATGTGATACCAGGAGATGGCAAGTGACATACGGGAAGCCTTCTGGTAAAAATAGGAGAAATGAAATATGATGTGATGGAAAGCAAAATATGTGAGTCTCCCAAAAAAAAAAAGAGAAAACAATTTTATGCTGGGTGGGCTAGCAAATATAAAAACAAGAGTCCCACAAGAAAAAGGGAGGAAATCCGGGAAAAATATAAGATGGAAAGTGATATACGGGAGTCTCCCAGGAGAAACAGGACGAATCTGAAGAAACCTTCTGCCGGGAGACAGCAAGAGAAATACACGAGTCTCACAAAAAAAACTGGCCAAGTCCGGAAGAAACGTGACCCTGGAGAGGATGCCCAGAGATGGCAAGTGTAATGTATGAGTCTACCGGGAGAAATCCAGGAGAAATGTAATGCTGGTAGATGTCAAGTGGTAGAATATAACTCTCTCTTTCCACATTTTTATTCCCGTATGTACCAAACTTGTATAGATAGGATGTACCACCGATACACGGAAAGCAGTGGTGTAGTACAACAAACAAACAAAGAGGTAATAATAACCTAAACCTTAATGGAATTCTTTTGAGAAAAAGAAGTTGCATCATTACTCATCATCTGCATGGATTGGATGCCATCGGGGGAGCTAAAAAGGACAACAATCCCATCTAATTAGGCAGCTCGTCTTCAAAAGGACACCAGTCTGCCTCCTTATTCGAGATCTGGAAGCAACACAAAGGACTGCCAAGCATCTGCAGATAGTGCGCAAATTGACCAGCTGAGCTGCTGTCATAAACTGATAAATCGTTCCCTTTTTTGACAGGATTATTGATAGATTCCGAAGGTAGAAATCTAGCTAAGAGCCAGTAGAATGCACTGTGAATTTTACCTAATATCTTTCTGTTGCAGCCGGGCACTGCGGTATCCCAGAAGGCATCGTCAATGGCCAAGTGATCGGGGAGAACTACGGCTACCGCGACACGGTGGTTTACCAGTGTCTGCCGGGCTTTCGCCTCATAGGCTCATCGGTTCGGATCTGTCTCCAAGACAACCAGTGGTCAGGCCAGCTTCCCATTTGCATATGTAAGTACCAACAAAAGAAAGAAATAAATGAAAGCAAAATGACAAAGAAGCTCATCAAGTGGCGGTAGGTAGGTAGGTCGGTCATAGCGTCTCCATGACAACTTTGAGCTCTTAAGTCGAATGCATACATTCCCCAAGCCTACATACGGGCTTCATTATCACATTTTGTACATCTTCTACATGGCTGACATGTAGAAGACATTCACGTGGTTTCCATGCACTTCACTGAACTCCATGATGGATCAAGTCTTCCTATTCACAACTTCCTATTCATGCAGGGGAGTCTTAAATGTACATTGGTTCATTTTTCGCTCACTCTCACTTAATGATTTTGTAGATTTGGATCATTTCACACAGTAAAACATCCAAGATCATGGTCTTCCCTTATTGGCTGCAAGAGTATATAGTAAACAGAAGGATGACTTAGCGTATGCTAGTATTTACTCATGTGTTCCTATGCATTTTAACATGAGTTCATGTAGCACTCACACTTGAACTCAAGTGAAACCAATCGGAAGTGGACTGAGAAGATAGCGTTCAAAGTTGAGCTCAAGCAAATGAAACCGGAAGTGGATCAGGATCACACTCATAGCTCAAGTGAAACAAATCAGACGCGGATTGAGATGATCACCTTCACACTTGAGCTCGAATAAACTAAGCCGTACACAGATTGAGATGATTGCGTTCACACTTGAGCAAATAAAAAAAACAGGAAGTGGAACAGGATCGCATTTTAGCACAAGTGAAACAAATCGAAAGCGGATTGAGATGATCACCTTCACACTTGAGCTACAGTGAACCAAGCCAGACCTGGATTGAGATGATTGCGTTCACACTTGAGCAAACGGAACCGGAAGTGAATCAGGATCACACTTTAGCTCATGTGAAACGAATCATAAGCGGATTGAGATGATCACCTTCACACTTGATCTTGAGCAAATAAAATTGGATGTGGATCAGGATCACACTTAGCTCAAGTGAAACAAATCAAAAGTGGATTGAAATGAGAGCCTTCACGCATGAGCTTGAGTGAACCAAGTCGTAATTGGACAGAGATGATTGCATTCACACTTGAACTTAACTGTACCGAACCAAAAGTGGATTGTTAAGATCATGTTCATACTGGAGTTCAAGTAAACCAAACTGGATGTGAATCGATATGATTGTGTTCACACTTAAGCTCGAGCGAATGGAACTAGAAGTGAATCGAGATCACACTCGTGATCAAGTGAAATGAACTGGCAGCAGATTGAAATGATGTGGTTGCACTTGTGTTTAAGTGAACCGAATCAGAAGTAGATCGAGATGATTGAGTTCACACTTGAAGTTGAGAGTACCAAAACAAAAGTGGATTGAGAAAATTGTGTTCACACTGGAACCGGATGTGGATTGAGATGGTTGTATTCACAATTGAGCTCAAATAAACAAACCGGAAGTGGATTGAGATGATTGCAGTCTCACTTTGCTGAAGTGAACCAAACTGGAAGCAGATAAAAATGATTTTGGTCGCATTTGAGCTGAAGTGAACTGAACCGAAAGCGGACTGAGATGATTTTGTTTACACTCAAGCTCAAGTGAAGCTCAAGTCCTAATCAAGCTCAAGCAAACTGAACCAAAGGCAAATATTCAAGTAACAAAGTTCAAAGTTTAAGTTCAATTGTACTAAAATGAGAGTGGATCACGATGATGGTGTTTACACTTGAGCTCAGGTGAAGCGAATAGGATGTGAATTGAGTTCGCTCAAGTGAACCGAAAAGAACATTTGACCAAAGGAACCACGCTATCAGAGAAATGGCACTGGAATTGGGCTCAACTGAACCAAATGTGTCAAGTGTGAACGCCTTTAGTACCGGTTGTATCGTGATTTTTGCATCCGGTATCAAACCAAACTGACTCACTTGCGAGGAAGCGGATTTGGATGATTGCGCTTGAGCTCAAGCGAATCAAACCAGAAGTGGATGGAGACGATCGTGCTCAAGCAGAACGAATCAGAAAATCCGAAAGGGTTTATAGTAATAAAGTCATGCAGCCCAATGATACTCGAGTTCTTTGATTTGATGCTCTCAATGTGACCACTGTGCGGAGCAAAATAATTACAATAACAAATGAAAATTACCTCTCTCCTGCAACCACTCTCATCATTTTTAATAATTTAGTGGAAAACTCCATGCGATTGTTTATGCACCCTGTCCTTAGCAGTGACCCGAAAGTAACATCATTTTGGTGTTAATGACTTTTTCTGCATTCACTCTTCAACTGAGACGTTTCTGGGCCTATTTATGCGCGAAATCTTGAGGGAAAAAAACCCTTTTGCAAGCAAATGAGGCTGTAATTATGGAGGTTAGAGGCACAACCATAACAACGATGCGCCGATGTGCTGACGGTGTCTCATACGTTTCTACGTCAGGCCCGGCAAGCAAACGCCGGATTCCTCCTGATGAATTTTTAAAAAAAAAACTTCCTTCCTTCCCGTTCTCTCCCTCGTCGGCCTCGCTTGCTCTCCTCTTCCTCTCCAACCGTCTCCTCGCACAAACATAAAAAAAAAGCCTTGTCAGCACAGCAAACTTAGAATCAAGCTAGCGGGATGAATAATCACCATGCCAGACAACGGACACTCCAAAAAGCAACACCACTCAGGGGTGGCGGTCCGCAATATTTCCCCAAATGACATCGGTAAATTGCCGAGGCCTCCGCCGCTGCCTGATGAAGGAGATGAATGTTCATGAATCAGCGCTACGTGAGCTTTTTATGCATGTAATGTGGCCGGCCTCGTCTCTCTTTTGTCACGGGGGAATCAATCACATAATTGCAGCAGGAAATGGAGTAATGGTTAATGAAAAGCCCAAACATTTATGGAATACGGATGCGTCTAAATCACGGCCACCGGCTGCTATTATGTGATGCTTTTGGAAATAGAAGCGCAGGATATAAGGAGTAAATCATCGCGTGGAAATTCAACACTGTTTGGATTTTGAATGGAGTCACACCTTAGGAATCATGGAAATACACGTCATTTCCACAAGGTAAATAATAATATCACATAATATATATTTAATAAATATACATTAATAATATATATGAATAATACATATATAAATTGTTTTAAATAGTAAATACATTAAAAAAATTCCTTGCAGTGTAATGGCAAAGAAAAAGCAGAACAAAACCTTAATAATGGTATGGAGTGCATGAGAAAGTGGAGAGGAAAACAGAGGTCTCTTTGACGACATCACCATTTATGTTGCAGCTACTGCTATGTTGTAGAGTTAATTTAAAACATGAATTAACAAAAACTACTACAGCTAGATGTGTTATTGGTATTATTATTATTATGACCTTTGTGCCCTCATCCCCTCTTAGCCATCAGCTGCGGCCACCCAGGAAGTCCCATCTACGGCCGCACGGTGGGCAACGGCTTCAACCTGAACGACGTTGTCAGCTTCGTCTGCAACCGGGGCTACGAGATGGAGGGCCCCGCCCACGCTCACTGCCTGGCCAACCGCCAGTGGAGCCACCCGCCCCCGACGTGTAAAGGTGGGGAGAAAAGTTAAGTGTATTCACCCCTAACTGTCCTTTCATTTCATTCACCCGCCCCATCCCTAACCTCACTTGCTAATATATCATTTTAACAACAGAAGAAGTTTCCATTCAAATATTTATGACAAATCAGTAGCTCTTTTATGAGATGAATTATTAATAATGTAATACAAAAGTTTTAGAAAATAAGAAAAAAGAAGAATAAAATCATGTAAATAAAGTTTACAAGACATATTTTGTTCAATTTACAAATAATTCCGTTTCTGCATATTTTTTTACCTGATAGATAAAATGACTTGGGATTATATAGTAAGATATAGTAATATTAGAAAAGCATAATTATAACTCTATGTGAAAATGCTTTCTCTGAAAGTATATATGTTATATATTATATTTTTGATATAATGCTCTTTTTTAGGATGAATTTATATTTTACATTCACTTCATAATTTTCAAAAATGATATTGGAATGTTCTGTTAAAAAAAATAATGAAGTGTTACAAAAATGCTTTTATGATGAATAATACTTTGAACGTTGATCACTACGAAAATATTCCATATATTCATATTTAGCAAAAATCCCGGTACGTAACCGCCATCGACGAGGGGCGACCATCATTTTCCCTTACAAATCCATACTACAGCAAGAAAACAGCTTTCCATTTTATTTTACGAGAAAAAAAGTAGAGAAAAATCAGTAATATTTTGAGACTAACGTTGGAATTTGACGAAATGAGTTGCAATTCAATGCCAAAAAAAATCCCCCATTACTATCAGTGTGGTTTGCTTGGCCTTTCCTTTGTTTTGTACCGCATGTTTATTTTGTTGCCACAAAGGGGGGGACCCTGAAAGGTTAAAGCCAAATAACACATCCTCTTGTCTCTCTTTCTCTGTCTGTCCACGTGTCCCGTGGTGTATATTTATATATGCATGTATATAAATATATATTCACACATAGTGGTCAACTGCTCCGATCCCGGCATCCCGGCCAACTCCATCCGTCAGAGTAAAATTGAGCACGGGAACTTCACCTTTGGCACGGTGGTGTTCTACGACTGCAACCCCGGGTACTACCTGTTTGGCTCGCCGGTGCTCAGCTGCCAACCCACGGGACAATGGGACAAACCTCTGCCCGAATGCATCGGTGGGTTACCAGCGCCAAGTCACGCAGAATGAAGCATATCGGAAACAAACTCCTTGTACTTATTCCAGTTGTCGACTGCGGCCATCCCGGCTCGCCCCCGAACAGCGCCTTGAGCGGAGATAAGTTCACATTCGGCTCGACGGTTCGATACTCCTGTCTGGGCGGCAGGCAGCTGAAAGGAGAGTCGTCCAGGACGTGTCAGCTCAACGGGATGTGGAGCGCCCCCATGCCCTTCTGCTCGGGTAACTTCTTCAAACTATACGTGAAATGCACACTACGGAGAGAAGGTAGCGTTGATGCTTGAAGGACCTAAAGTCTTGCATTAGTACCGAAGTCCAACTGATTTACCGCAGTGTTTAGCACAATGAAAAAATTTTATTTCCTAAAAAACACAGGAATAAAGATTAAAAATTACCACAATATTCTAACCATTTGTAAGAAAAGTCCAAATTTGACAAGAAAAAAGTTGTCATTTATAAGGATCAAGTTATATATACAGAAAGGGGTGTCCTCCAACTATGGTGGGATCACACATCTCAGCCTTCCTGATAAGATCTATTCATGGGTTCTGGAGATGAGGATCCATCAGAGAGCAGTGCGGGCTCTTTTTTTGTCTTGGACTTGGAACCATGGTCCAATTCTACCCTCTCGGCAGAATCCTTGAGAGTGCATGGGCCCAAACGGTTTACATGTGTTCTGTGGACTCCCAGGGGGGGCTGCTCCAGGAGTTTGGAGTACCGGACCTCCTAATTCAGACGGGTCAGTCTCTGTTTCACCGGTGTCATAACTTACTTGAGTCAGACTTGTTTCGGAGCCCGCCAGATTACTTTTATGGACAGAATTTCTAGGCACAGCCAGGGCGTTGAAGGGATCCGTTTTGGAGTCTGTAGGATTGGATTGGATCCAAGGATGGAACGCGAAGCGGGAGTTGAGCCGAAAGGCAAAGCTCTCAATTTATTGGTCGATCGACGTTCCTACGCTCACCTATGGTCATGAGCTTTGCGTGGTGACCCAAAGGACAAGATTTCGGGTACAAGTGACCGAAATGAATTTTCTTCCTTTTGAGGTGGCTTGGGCATCTGGTTAGGATGCATCCCCAGTAGGAGGCCTCGGGGGAAAGCTAAGACACGTTGGCCAGACTATGTCTCTCAGCTGGCTTGGGTTTGAACGCCTTGGGACCTCAGATATTGGATGGATGGATAAAGTCGCGAAAAAAGAGAAATGTTGAAATATCACATACAATTTCACAAATCAAATCAAGTAAAAACACCAATAAAATTGTTTTTATCACTATTAAAAACATCATAATATTGCAATAAACTAGTTGGATTTTTCTAAGCCAAATGAGTCCTGCTATGCAAGACCTCCGGGCTTATCTCCTGAGTAAGTGAGAACAATATACCCTTTCACTTTTTATGCACGCGTGTAAATCAATTCCGCTTATTTATAGAAAGATCTCATAAGAGCTACATGAATACACAATGAAGCTAAAGCCACATGAGAGTGAAATTACATTTTTTGATTTGCTGCCCGACAGGAAGACCTCAACCTCGGCGGCCATGCAGTGAAGGTCATTAACCGCCACGCTGATAAGCATGAATAAATATGTCAAACCATTACCTGTCCTGATGGAATATATGTTTAGGGATTTTGTTTCTACAGCCAACATACACCAGCCTCAACCAATATTAATAGAAGTGTAAAAAAATGTCTGCTCTGGATAGGAGAGCTATGCTGTAAACGGTTATGACAAGGCAAGTGACCAGCAGGCATGTTTTTCCTCCACAATGTGTGGGAGTTAAAATGCATATCTGAGCTGATCTGACAGAATCATCATGGAGGAGGTGACGCCGTGGATTTGTCTCATGGTGGGCTGCACGCCTGCATAGGAGGGGTCAGTGTAGGCAAACACAAACAAATGTTTGGCCTCCTCAATGTGCTCTATCTAGAAAGCTCTAGCGAAAAGGCAAACGTACATACAAGAAGGAAGTAAATCATCTTGCGAGAATAAAGCAGTCATTTTGGGGAAAAGTGTTGCGATTTTACACAAACAAGCCCAAATTTCACGAGATAAAAATAGTTGTCCCACTTCAAATAAAGTTGGGAATTTCCCCAAAAAAGTTGAAATTTGATGCAAAGAAATTGTAACAGTATGAGAAAAACAATATAAATAGCATGACTAAAGCAGTAATTTATGAGAAAACAGATGCAATTTTATATAAGCAACCCCAAATTTTACAAGATAAAAATACTAATTTCACACAAAATAAAGTTGTCATTTTCCAAATGTTTTTTTTTCAATTTCAGATGAAAGTGTCGTACCACTAAAGGAGAATTTAGTTGCAATGTTATATAAGTAAGACCAAATCAAATTTTACAATAGAAAAATAGTAATTTCATGGGGAATAAAGTTTCCAAGAAGGTTACAAATTTATACAAAAAATCCAACATATTGAGAAAAACAAGACAAATAAATTTTACTAGAATAGAACAGTAATTTACAATACATGAGTAAAGGCATTTTTTATTCACAAGCCCAAATCTTATAAGATAAAAATAGTAATTTGTCAAAAAAAGTTGTCATTTTCTAATGTTTCCTAACTACCAGGCATTTTTTTGCTATTTAAGATGGAACGTCATAGGAAAAATGTGAAAATAATTTGTGTTGCAATAAAGCAGTCATTTACGAGAAAACAGTTGCAATTTTACATAAACAAGCCCAAATTTTAAGCTCGAGTTATGAGAAAAACAACAACAATAAATATTGCAAGAAAAACTCTGTGAGAAATGAGTTGCAATTTTATGTAAACAAGCCCAAGTTTTACATGATAAAAATAGCAATTTCACATGAAATAACGTTGTCAATTTTCAGAAAAAAGTTTAGTTTTTTTTAGTTTTTTTTGTAGCATTATGAGAAAAACAATAAAAGTAAATATTGTAAGAATAAAGCAGAAAATAGACTTTACATGAACATGTTACACTTTGTATTTTGCTGTATTTTGTCATTTTAGGCATTAGTCGAACTTCCTTCCTGGGTGCATTAAATTCACCACAACACCTTGCGTTAACTTTTCCTTTAGCTTTCGCTAGTGGCCTGAGACTTTGTGAGCGAGTGTTTAGTGGCTCTAGTTGTTTGTCGACTTGTAGCTAGCCGGTGTGGTGTGGTGAGGTGTCACTACGCCAGTGACGCAGTTCTTTTACATACCAATGTTAATAATAACTAGACCTTTGCAATTTCCTGTGGTGCAGAATAGTATATGTATGAATAACCTGTGCAATTTCGGGGGAAATTGCGTGTGAATGATGGCTACGCTGGCGCTGAACTGCCATGCTGCTGCATGCTAACACCCAGCATAAAAATATAAAAAGTATCTGCCCTCTGCTGCATGCACCCTCAATTACAGTCCACACACACGCACGCACACACATTCTCTTCAAAGACAGACATCTCTGGGAGAAGCGCGTGCAGGTATCGTCAAATAAACGCCTTCACCGTATGGAGCAGACCAAAACGGCTGCAAAGCAACCAATTTCCCAACAATTAGAGGATTTTGTCTTGGGCACGGTCCGAATCGGTTGAGAAATGTAAAAAATATCAAACTTTTAAAATCTCTCCGTTTATTTTCAATGGGAAAACATTCTCAGGAAAAGAGACATTTTGCAAAAACTGTGAATTTTACAGAACATTTTTTAGGTAGCGCCTGTTTAACAGCTGAGCTGGACATTTTGATGTATGTTTGCAAACTAATGTATAGTCTGTGTGGACACGTTATCTTCCTCTAAAAGTAGTTAAAACAATACAAAACTATTCAATGCTTGGAATGCTCTAATGAGCCGGAGATTTTCACATTTGGGAATCGGTTGAAAACAGTCAGAGTAGTGAGCCGTCAAAAAAGGGTGGAGTACAAAAGTAGATGAAGTACGAATCGGCTCCCTGCGAGAAGAGCCGTCTCTTTTCGTTCATTTCAAAGAGCCGATTCGTTCCCGATTGACTCATAATGAAGCACCCACAGACAAATGCTGCAGTGTTTATACTGTAAAGGTTTTTAATCTATCAAAACGCCTAAAAATGCTACTACGATAATATTTGCATGCTGGCATCTTCTGTCACTTAGCTATCACCTAGTATAATCATATCTGAAAGAAATTTCAAAGAAAACCACTTCACCGTATGGCTTGAACCACAACCACTGCAAAGCATTAAATTGGCCAACAATTTGAGCACTTTGTCTTGGCCGCAATCCTCTTGACGTTCGCGATTGACTCATCATTACACACACATCTGCTGCAGAGCGTCTATATGTTTTTGTCTGTGAAAACGACCAAAAATGCTAGTACGCTAATATTAGCATGCTGGCATCTTCTGTCATTTACCTATCACCTAGCATACTACTATGAATGTGTCTTCCAATGAAAACTGCTAAAAATGGTACTATGCTAACGCTAAGAGGTGTGATTAATTCAAGGTCTGTGTGGAAACCTTGGAAACACTTTTTACACTATTTATTCTTCTTCACTCACATGTTAAATCGAAACAAGCAGTGCTGCCCTCTGCTGCATGCACCCTCAATTACAGTCCACACATACGCACACACGTTCTCTTCAAAGACAAACCTCTCTGGGAGGACACCTGGGACGAATCTTCAAACAAAACGCCCTCACCGTACGGCATAGACCTAAGCGGCTGCAAAGCAATCAATTTCCCAACGATTTGAGCATTTTGTTTTGGGCACGATCCGAATCGGTTGAGAAATGTAAACAATATGGGCCTTTGAAAATTTCCCCCCATTCATTTCCAATGGGGAAAAATTCTCGGAAAACGAGAAATTTTGCAAAAGCACCTCTTTCCCAGCTAAGCCGGACATTTTGATGGATGTTTGCATGAAATCGGTTGATAACTGTGGGACTAGTTAGCGGACAAAAAAGGGTGTATATTAAGTGTATATAAGGGAATAATAATAGTGCAGAATATTATTATAACAAGTAGATTGGTTAGTATACAGATCTCATGATGTAAAATGTGTTGTTGGGGGATTTTTCAGAAGTCAGCCCACAGCTTGTTTTTATTGGCTCCTGGCACATTGTACAAATAAAATGAAACGCCCAAAAAACTGCAAAACTGTGGAAAAAAGAGCAAAAAGGCAAATGCAAAGTTGTTGATACTAACAACTAACAAAAACACAGAGCTTTGTTTTTAATTATTTATAAATAAATTCATTTTAAATATTATTATTAGTTATAATAATACTAATTTGACAATATCGATATTTATAATTAATAATAATGTGTATTTATTATTATTATTATTTATTAATATCTTTCTTTAAAATTATATATATATATATTTTTTTTAAATGTAAAATATGTTTCGACACCACTGGTACAGGCAGAATAGGTGCGTTCCATTACGTGCATTTTTAGCTGCCTCTTCTTAACTGTTTTTGTATCTTTTGAACACAAATAAAAGTGCAAAACACATGTTCATGTCTCACATAAGGATGATGGGAAAAATTCCCCCCCAAAAGTGCACTTTTTCTTTAAAATCGTGACTTTATTTTCCTAATATTACGGTTTTGTTTTTTTTCACAGCAAAATACAGTATGTCTTCTTCTTAACCGGAAAAGTGATTATGATTTATTTTTCCAAGAGTAATGAGCAGCGTTTCCCCCTCTATGCAGTGGCACTTAATGCATTTGCATAAGTGATAAATGAACTTGGCAGTGTCGCGTTCGTATCGCACATAAAGCAAACAAAAATTGCACTCAAGCAAAAAAAAATTACTAATCATAGTTTTCATATCTTTGGGCCCGAATATGAAAAATGTATCTTGGCATGTGACGTTGCTCGAGTGAGTGCTTTTGCTGCGGTTTCTGCAGGATGAGTGATGATCTTGCTGCTAAATGAGTTTATCCAAACGAGCCCAAAGTGCTCCACTGTGCCCAATTAGGCAATTTGATGATTTGCCGGAAACAGTATCAAAAATATCGACATTTACAATCATTTAAAAGCCAAAGCTGGTTAATTTTTTTATTTATTTTGCAGGCGACACGGCCGGTTCCTGCGGCGATCCCGGTGTCCCCTCTCACGGATCGAGGGAACAAACGGACTTCCGGATCCGCTCAAAGGTTCACTTCACCTGCGCTGAGGGCTACGAGCTCATCGGCTCGTCGGAGCGCATGTGCTTTCCCAACGGGACGTGGTCGGGAACGCAGCCGTTCTGTAAACGTACGAAGAACCCGAGCGGACGGACAAAACCCAAAGCAGCTCAGACGTACGTTGGGACGCTGAAATGTTGTTTTGTTTCGTCTTGCAGCGGTTCCGTGTGGTAACCCTGGCACTCCCAGCAACGGGCGAGTGTTTCGCTTGGACGGAACCACCTTTTCCCACTCGGTTATCTACTCCTGTATGGACGGCTACCTGCTCACCGGTGCCACCACCAGGCAGTGCCAGGCTAACGGGACCTGGTCAGGAGTGCAGCCCAACTGTACCAGTAAGTTTGTTTACACAAAATGCAGTTAGTGAGGGGCTGGTATAATTTTTTGCTTAAATAATGATTTGGAGGGCATGAGAAAGTAGAAAGGAAAATGCAGCTTTTTCTCACCACATGGTTAGTTACTAACAAATATTATTGTATTATTATTATTTACTAAACTCATTCAAAAAATAAATAAATAAATAATTGATTTGTAATTTTCGCAAAGTAGAATATCTTATTTATAAATTGAATATTTCCATCGTTATAGAATGGCAAACCTTGACGACCTTCTAAATACAGTTTTTTAACATTACTAGAGCCCTTTAGACATGAAATAACACCCCTATATTTGCTTTCACATTCATATTACACAATGTAGTAGAAATAATAAAAAAAAGTAAGCCGCTTAAGACGTAAATAAGATGAATGTTGGTGTGTGTTGCTACGAATTCACCTAGGGAGCTGATTAGCGGGCGGACAGAGAGTGACGTCACGAGTTTAGACTTGAATTTTTTCTTGCCATCAGTTACAGCCACAGCAGTAACCTGTGTTTTTATTGGAGATTTTTATGAGGGATTGTTGTTAGATCATTCAAACCTGCAAGAAAAGCAATTTTTTCTCGAAGTAGGCTTCAGTCTGAATAAATGGAAGATGTATTGTAGTTTGTTGTAGACCTTCTATGTATTATTCATTATTAGAGCCCTCAGGACATGAAATAACATCCCTTTAGTTGCCGGTACATTTGTGTTACTCAATCTAATAGGCATAATCAGAGAAGTCAACATAAATAAGACTTTAGGGGTTCTTTGTGGTTGTTTTGTTGATAAGCTCAAGTTAGGTTATTAGTTGTTTTTTTTACAATATGTATTGTAATGGCAGCTTTAAATGTTTTACACAGTCCTATTAGCCAATATAGTAGACTAAATAAGAGTTAAAAAGCCATTTTGGACGCAAATAAAACTCCTAGTTGAGCAGTGTCACAGCACATTTAGTGATAAGTTTAGTGCCTGTCTCACTGAACGCTTACTGACCCCTAGTGGCCAATGTAAAGCACAGCGCTACATTCACAATTTGAGTGCTTTTCTATATGTCTGTATTTGTATGTTAGTTCATTTATTAGCTTTTTATGCTTAAAAAAACTTAATGTAAGCCACAAACAAGTACAATTTGCTTAAGTATGCATTTTTTAGAGCGAAGTCGCAAACTTCTCACCGCAAAGTTGTGTTTCTTTTTTAAAAAACTACATCAGGGGGTTCCTAACAGCCACAGATGTCGCTGATTCTTAACCAGGCATTAATTTGGGGAACTATAGGAGATTGTGCAGTTAACTGAAAAAGAGCGTTTACGGAAACTGCGTTTTTTTTGCCACCATGAATCTCAGGAAGGTGCTTCGGGTCGAGCTCGATGTCTTACTTACGGTAAATATTTACCATTTAAACTCCGCTTTTCCATCACATGAGCCCTGCCAAGAACCTGATGTGTGATTACTAGGCGGCGTTCTTCCCAAGCCCGCTTTAAATCACACCCCTTCCTCTCTGAGAAATAGGCCGCCTCGGCTTCTTCGTGCCGACTTTTAAAGAATGATGTGATCGGTGTTTACTTTAGCTAATTGGCTTAATGAAAGTGCGGGAGAGGCAAACGTGTGGATAAACATTGCCGGTTGCACGCATCATGTCCGCAAGATAACATTAACATGCAACGCAAAGTGCAAAGGATTAAGGTTACAAAAAATGCTGACAAAGCAAAAACCAAACTCACATTTAAAGGAAAAAGATTACAGGACGTCATGTCATGTCAGCATGCGCTGGTGGCTCTGGAGGAATTTTAAACGTCTATTAAGCCGATGAAGGACGCCGCTTCATAGGTACAGTCTGGGGAATTTTAATGTGAGAGTCCTAAGACTGCCTCGGCTGCTCCTCATATCACTTCCAGCTCCAGGAAACTGGCATTTCATGTAGCACCAGCACCTTTATCCACCTCTGCGTGCGCTTCAAAACGCAACACACACGTTAGACGCGTGTGGTGTTGTTTGCAATGAACTCATCAGCGTTATTATTGCTGGCCTGTTCGACGTGTAGTATTCTACGCTGTCAGCTGTCAGTATTGTTGCTGTAATGTTGGCTGAGACACACAAGCACCAGACTTCAACAATAGGCTTGTATTGCAGGTTTTAATGAGCTCACAACGAGCTCCCAACTAAAAATCCATAATCAAAACAGCTGGAGTCCACGCCAGGATGAAGCTCAACTTTGAATCTTTGACATCACTTCTTGTCGGCCTGCCAATCACCTCCACTAGGGAACACATTTTTTAGCAACACGCACGTACACCAGTCTTATTTATGTCTTAAATGTCTTATTTACTTTATTGGGTAATGTAAATGCAAATGCAATGGTGACTATAGGTGTGTTATTCCATGTCTAGAGGTCTCTAAAAATGTTAAAACCTGCATTAAGAAGGTTGTAAACAAGTTTGACGGGTAATTGATTTAACTATGAAATAATTCACTTAACAAATAAGAAATTCCACTTAGCGGAAATTCACGGGCGTGGACCTAATTAACCACAATAAACGAGGGATTACAACATCGGTTCTGTTGCTGCTTCGCTGTGCAGTATACACAGGATATACAGTTGATATGTTTTTTGTTAGGGGCGATTACAACATTGGTTCTCTTGCTGCTTCCCTGTGAAATATAAACAGGATATACAGTAGACATTAGACGTTTTTTTACTTCAACTTTCTCATGCAGCCCAGATCCTTAATAAAGGCTATAAAAACTCCAGTCACTGTCTAACAAAATTGTTAAAAACAAAGCAGCAAAAAGGCAACATGTCTGAAATCATGAAGAAGAAGCTGAAATGTTGATATTAGTAACTAATATAATAACACAAATCTTTGTTTTTTTAAATATAAAGGTTTTTTTTAAGTTTTTTTTTTTTTTATTAAACAAACGTAAACATTTTTTTTAAAACGTTTTGTAAATATTTCAGTTCTTGTAATTCTTTTCAGAACACTGGTTTTATCCCAATAATATTTAGACTTTGTTCAGGTATATATTAATAATAATATCAATATATAATATCCATATATTACACTGCTCAAAAAAACACTAAAATAACACATCCTAGATGTAAAAATATTCTTAAATGTGTTCTTTACTTACATGAACGTGCTACCAACAAAATAACACAAAAATTATCAATGGAAATTTTACCTTAGAGATGTAGATTTGGAGTCACACTCAAAATGAAATGAAAACAAAGTACAGGATGATCCAACTTTGATGCAAGGTGGCGTTGGTGGGTGGAGCGAGACATGATGTCCGACATGTACTCATTTAGATTCAGGTCTGGGGAACGGGCGGACCTGTCCATAGCATCATTGCCTTCGTCTTGCAGGAACTGCTGACACACTTCAGCCACATGAGGTCTAGCATTGTCTTGAATGAGGAGGAACCCAGGTCCATCCACACCAGCATACTCACGAGGGGTCTGAGGATCTCATCTCGGTATCTTCGTTGTATACATCTTTTAATATATCCGTTTTTTTCCAACCCAACTTTCCCAAAATTCCAACTTTATTCTAATTAAATTAATTAATTATTAATTAATGATTAATTTCTCATTTTTTCAATTTGAAAAAATAAAATCACATTTTTAAAAACATTCTGACTTTATTCTAATATTTGAACCTTATGCTCTTAAAATGATTGATAATTTAAGTGTATTTTTCAAATGTGCAGAGAGCCGATAAAGAAATCTGCCAGGGGGCCGCACCCTTGCTTTATCATTCTGTTTACGTCTAACAAAACAATCAGCTCACACCAAAAAAAGAAATGGTAGTGTTAAAAATGTCCTAACTTCATCAAAATCAAAAGTAAATGCACCGTTTTTTGTTTTTCCAAAATTCAACAGACCAACTAGGAATCTTTTCAGTCAATTTCTGTGTTCTGTAACGTCCCAGTGATCAACTGCGGAGATCCAGGTGTGCCGGCAAACGGCCTCCGCTACGGCGAGGACTTCACCATCGGTCAGAACGTCTCCTTTCAGTGCCAGCCGGGGTACAGGATGGAGGAGGACGGCTCCCCTGTGAGGATGTGCACTCAGAACGGGACGTGGAGCGGGGTTATGCCTATATGCACAGGTATGGCGCTAGCACTCGCTTGTGTATAACATACAGTATATACATACTTTACTTTTTGGTATTGTGCTAATAAATGTACCTCCCTCGCTAGCCGTGACCTGCACAGCTCCCTCTGCCGTCAGCAACGGGGTACTGCAGGGCAGCGACTTTGAATGGGGAAGCAGCGTGAGCTTCAGTTGCTCGCCAGGATATGAGCTCTCCTTCCCGGCCGTGCTGACCTGCGTGGCCAACGGCAGCTGGAGCGGCATGCTGCCTCAGTGCTTACGTAAGCAGGCCAGCACACCCACAATGCACTTTACCGGCCTGCCCTCATTATAGATCCCCATCCTCATCTCAGTCCTGTCTGTCTTTACGCATGAAGCCAAGTTTTGCGGTGACCCCGGGACGCCCGTCGGTGGTTCCAGAGAGGGGCGGAGTTTTATCTACCAGTCAGAAGTGACCTTCACCTGCACGGCACCGCTCATTCTGGTCGGCACGGCAACCAGGCTCTGCGAAAGCGACGGCAGCTGGAGCGGCACCCAGCCTCGCTGTATAGGTACTACTACTTTTTATTAATGCACCTTTTTAAGATGTCATTTTTGGATTGCATCTGGACAAGGGTGCCTAACTAATATTTTAAAAAACGATATTATAAATTATATATAACGTTGTTTATTTTGATTCATATTTTTTGTATTTTGATAAATATTTTTAATCAGAATTTTAAAGGATCTTGTAATATTTTAAATCATTTTTGAGTAGTTTTTCAAAAATATTTCATAAATGTATAGTAATAAATAATAATATTTACAAAATGCATTGTGATAATTAATTTATTTATTAATCACACAATAAGTCTATAATTTTTCCAGCCTCCATATATTGGATGCATGTTTGTTTTCCACGTTTCTTGTCTCCAAAAGGGGCAGGAAGAATGTTCACTCTTACTGCTTTTCCACTGTGACTGGTTCAGAGCTTTTTTGGAGCTGGTTTTCAGAGCTTTGATTTTCCACTGTCATGGTTCCGCTACTGGTTCGAACTGAAAACTGAAACTGTTGGCGTAATGAGGTGGGCGGATTTACCTAAAAAAACGTCCTTGAATTACCTCAATCTTTGTAACACTGCATTGCGAACACAAAGGAAAATGCTCCAAAAACATGGACAACAACACACCATCTCTTGTCCATTTGGACATCAAAAAAAGTACAGAAAAAATTTGAAACTGTGACAAAAACCCGGACAATATTGGAACGCCTTGTCCGGACTTCAAACGTCAACCCACACCAACACAAAGTTTGCTACAGTGGAAAAGGGGTATCCATGCATTGGTTCAGCATCTAGACGTGTCATAAAAAACAAAGAGTACAAGAACAATGGAGTGAGACCTCTTGTCAGTCACACAATAGCTTTGTCTCTGTAGGGGAGACGGGGTTGCTAGAATACACACACAGCAGTGCAGCAAGGGAGCCTTGTGAGGAGCAATGTAAGGTAATGACATAGGAATTAGGAGGAAAAAAGTTGATTGCAGAAATAAAATGCGATAAATAAAAAGATTTGTGTGTCCAGTCATATTTTTTTATTGAACTTTTCTGAAAATTATTGCCAAAATCTCGTCTCGTCTTGTTCGCATCTTGTGAGTTGGAATATCAATTCAGATTTTTAAAATATTTAGCAAAATAGAAGTGGCCTGGCCGGGCACAGCCCAAAGAGGTATCGTGGGTCCCCCCTCCCATGAGTTCACCACTCGTAAGAGGGGCCAAAGGGGTCAAGTTCTAAGTGAGCTGGGAGGCGGCCGGAGGCGGAGGCCTAGGCGGTCCGATCCTCGGCTATAGAAGCTATTTGTCGGTACGTGGAATGTCACCTCTCTGGCGGGGAATGGGGCCTGAGCTGGTGCGTGAGGTGGAGAAATTCCGGCTAGATATAGTCGGACTCACCACAACGCACAGCAAGGGCACTGGAACCAGTCCTCTCGAGAGGTGCTGGACTTCATTCCACTTTGGTGTTGCCGGCAATGAGAGGCGACGGGCAGGGGTGGCAATTCTCGTTGCCCCCCGGCTACAACCTTGCATGTTGGAGTTTAACCCAGTAAACGAAAGGGTAGTTTCCTTACGCCTTCGACTGTTGTTTGTGCTTTTGCGCCAAACATCAGTTCAGAATACCCACCATTTTTTGAAGTCCTTAGAGGATGTACTAGAGAGTGCTCCCTCGGGGGATTCCCTTGTTCTGTTTGGTGATTTTAACACTCATGTTGGCAGCGACAGTGAGGCCTGGAGAGGTGTGATTGGGAGGAACGCCCCCCCTGATCTTAACACGAGCAGTGTTTTGTTATTGGACTTCTGTGCTCGTCACGGATTGTCTATAAGGAACACCATGTTCAAGCATAAGGGTGTCCACATGTGCACTTGGCACCAGGACACCCTGGGCCACAGTTCAATGATTGACTTTGTGGTTGTTTCATCGGACTTGCAGCCACATGTTTTGGACACTGGTGAAGAGAGGGGCAGAGCTGTCAACCGATCACCACCTGGTGGTGAGGTTGGTCTCAATGGTGGGGGAGGATGCTGGTCAGACCTGGCAGACCCAAACGCATTGTAAGGGTCTGCTGGGAACGTCTGGTAGAGTCCCCTGTCAGAAGGACTCGCAACTCTCACCACTGGGAGAGCTTTGACCGTGTTCCGAGGGAGGCAGCGGACATTGAGTCCGAGTGGGCGATGTTTCGTGCCTCCATTGTCGATGCGGCTGATCGGAGTTGTGGCCATAAGGTGGTCGGTGCTTGTCGTGGCGGTAATCCCAGAACCCGTTGGTGGACACCAGCGGTGAGGGATGCCATCAAGCTAAAGAAAGAGTCCTATCAAGCAGTTTTGGCCCATGGGACTCTGGAGGCAGCTGACAGGTACCGGCAGGCCAAGCAGTCTGCGACTGTGGCAGTCACTGAGGCAAAAACTCAGACATCGGAGGAGTTCGGAGAGGCCATGGAAAACGACTTCCAGATGTCTTGAAAGAGATTCTGGACCACCATCCGCCATCTCAGGGGGGGGAAGCAGTGCACAGTCAACACCATGTATGGTGGGGACGGTGTGCTGCTGACCTCGACTCGAGATGTTGTGGACCGGTGAAGCAGTGCCTGTGGACTCTGAGGCGGGTTCTCCTATCTCTGGGGCTAAGGTTACCGAGGTGGTCAAAAAGCTCCTTGGTGGCAAAGTCCCGGAGGTGGATGAGATCCTCCCAGAGTTCCTTAAGGCCCTGCGTGGACTCCTGGGTCGGTGACCCTGTTCTGGCAGACCAGGGTGGTGGTCCCGCTTTTCAAAAAGGGGGACCGGAGGGTGTGTTCTAACTATCGTGGGATCACACTCTTCAGCCTTCCCGATAAGGTCTATTCAGAGGTTCTAGAGAGGAGGACCCGCCGGATAGTCGAATCTTGGATTCAGGGGGAGCAGTGTGGTTTTCTGGTCGTGGAACTGTGGACCAACTCTATACTCTCGGCAGGGTCCTTGAGGGTGCATGGGAGTTTGCCCAACCAGTCTACATGTGTTTTGTGGACTTGGAAAAGGCATTCAACCGTGTTCCTCGGGGAATACTGTGGGGAGTGCTCCAGGAATATGGGGTATCAGACCACCTAATCCTGGCGGTTTGTTACCTGTAATACCCGTGTCAGAGTTTGGTTCGCATTGCCGGCAATAAGTCGGACCCTTTTCCAATGAGGGTTGGACTCAGCCAGGGCTGCCCTTCCTCACCGATTTTGTTTATTACTTTCATGGACAGAATTTCTAGGCGCAGCCAGGGCGTTGAGGGGTTTCATTTTGGTGGCCGCAGGATTTGGTCTCTGCTTTTTGCAGATGACGTGCTCCTGCTGGCTTCATCGAACAGTGACCTTCATCTCTCTCTGGATCGGTTCGCTGCTGGGTGTAAAGCGGCTGGGATGAGAATCAGGACCTCCAAATCCGAGTCCATGGTTCTCGCCCAAAAAAGGGTGGAGTGCCAACTCTGGATCGAGGATGAGGTCCTGCCTAAAGTGGAGAAGTTTAAGTACCTCGGGGTTTTGTTCACGAGTGAGGGAAGGATGGAACGCGAGATGGACAGGCGGATTGGTGCAGCGTCTGCAGTGATGCGGACACTGCTTACCGGTCGATCTACGTTCGTATCGTCATCTATGATCAAGAGCTTTGGGTAGTGAGCGAAAGGACAAGATCGCGGGTACAAATGGTCGAAATGAGTTTTCTCCACAGGGTGGCTGGGCTCTCTCTTAGAGATAGGTTGAGAAGCCCTGTCAGCCGGGAGGGACTCAGAGTAGGACCGGTGCTCTTCCGCATTGAGAGGAGCCAGATGAGGTGGCTCGGGCATCTGGTTAGGATGCCTCCTGGACGCCTCCCTGGGGAGGTGTTCAGGCCACGTCCGACCGGTAGGAGGCCTCGGGGAAGCCCCAGGACACTCTGGAGAGACTATGTCTTTCAGCTGGCCTGGGAACACCTCGGCATCCGCCGGGAAGAGTTGGACGAAGTGGCCGGGGAGAGGGACCTGTGGGCTTCCCTGCTTAGGCTGCTGCCCCCGCGACCCGACCTCAAATAAGCGGAAGAAAATGGATGGATGTATTTTGCCACTCTAAATGGATGGATGGATAGAATAGTTTGTGTGTTACATACCAGAATTGCATAACTTTTTTTGGCATAAGGTACAGAATAGTGTATTTTTTTCTCTTTTTGATCATGTATATATCTTAATGATAAAAACAAGAGTATATACGCATGAAGGTGTAAAGTTTGGTGCTGATCCAAACTGGGCAGCATTGGCGAAAGTCTGAGGTCTGCTGATCCCGTTCTAGTTTGTGTGTTAGCACAAAAACAACTTGTAGGCGGGTAGATAATTTATCAAGGAGTAGTCCATTAAATATTGGTGAGAATCTGGTAACAGATGAAGGTCCACACATTTTTCGTAACACTGTCAACATTGTCATTAACCAATACATGATTTCTGTTGGTAGAAACCAGTTGTAATTACGCCGAAGGTGTGGAATTCCGTGCTTATTAGGATTGTATGGTGTAGGTGAGATACTGTAGATGTTGAAATACTGGAATCAAATGTGAAGACACACATACAGTATATTATTGTTTATCTCCATTACAGAAAATGGCGTGGGCTGGTCACACATTATTTATGTCAGCTTTTTTCCGACTGGTTTGTTGCTCAGCGGGGGACCTGCCTTATCCTCTGCCGCCGCTTTCTGATATTCCTCCACCTAATGATCAAGGCAATTAATGACCCGCCGATGTGCCATTTTGCAGGCGACAGTTGCGTTTCACTTCTGGTTTGAGCTCATCAAAGCCACGCGGACAGCTAACACAGGCTGACCAGACGTTGTTGTTCTAGTTTTTGGCACACTGATAATGACCCAACCTTTGTGTTCGTGTTGCGGTGCTAAAAAAGCAGCTGTGACGTGACTTTACATCATTTAGTCAAAGCTTCCCGAAACAGCCGACTTAAAACGCTGTCGTCATCCAGGGGATTAGGCCCGAGAAATTAGATGGGATATTTTCCGCGTGTTACAAACGGCCCCATCGGGTCAATGCTGCCGGCGCCGCTTGCAATGCGTTCAAGTGCCACTTTCACGCGTCTGCTTTGCGAGCATGCACCTGCTTTGGCGTCAAGTACGCTGACTCATCATGACTGGAGTATTGTTCTAATAAATGCACACACACAGACAACACACCCACTTTGTATTCTTTGCTAGCCCGAGGTGACTTGTGGACAACTTTTTGTTGGGTTTTTTCCAAGATGGAGGCCAGCAAACATGAAACATACATGAGGGGGATGCAGGGAAAGGAGGAGAAAGAAAGCATAGGGAGGGGGCGGAGTGGAGAGAATGACGGCAGTGAAGGACGAGACCGAAGACGAGGACATAGTGAAGGGGAGAGAGAAACATGTCGAGAAAAGAGAGGGTGATGGGGGGAAAGGAGGCGAGTGAAGAAAAAACAAGTGATGGAGAGAAAGAAGCAAGTGAAAGAGGAAAAATAGAAGATGGAGTGATGAAGGGGTAGACAAGAAAACAAGTGAATGATGGACAGGTGCTAAATAAATAGTGATGGAGGGAAAGAAGGAGAGAAGATATGCACAAATGTATGCAGAAATGCACAAATAGGGAGAAGGCTGAGGTGAAAGAGGAGACAGAATGATGGAGGAGGAGAAATCAAGTGAATACGGAAAATGGGATGGTAAAGAAGAAGCTAGGGAGTGACGGACAGAGGGGAAGAGAAGGCGAAAGTGGGTGTGGTAAAGAAAGAGGTGAATGAGGAGAAAACCCGTGATGTCGAGAAAGAAAGAGGTGAATAAAGAGAGTGCATAGGAATGAGGTGACGAGCATTGGTGGAGGGAGAGTCAGCGGAGGAGAAAGCAAAGGAGAGATGAAAGGACAATCTCAGAAAGAGGAGGTGAACGAGGAGAAATTGTGATAGAGTGATTGGTGAAAATGAAGAAAAAAAAGGTGGATAATGGAGGAGGTGAAGAATGAGAACAAACTGATGAAGGGACAAGACCAAAGAGAATGAGAATAAAAATGGAGGAGGACAAAAGAAGAATAGAGAGAAAGAATGATGGAGGAAAAGCAGGTGAATGAGGAGAAAGAGAGCAACGGAGAGAAAGAAGTAAGTGAAAAAGGAACAGGAGAAACACAGGAGAAAATAGGAGATGGAGTCGTGCAGGGGTAGACGAGAAGGCTAGCCAATGATGTCAACAGAGAGGTGATAAAATTAGCGATGGAAGAAATAAGGAGGTGTGGGAGGACGTATCACCAATGGGGAGAAGAATTGAGGTGAAAGAGGAGAAGAAGAAAGAAGAAAACAGGCAGGTGAAGAAGGAGATGGGAAGATGATGTAAAAGCCAGTGAATTTAGTAAAGGAGTCGAATGAGGTGAAAACATGTCATGTAAAGAAAGAAGGAGAAAAAAAGAGCGTGCACGGAAGGAAGGGGGTGATGAGGAGTGGTCGAAAGAAGGTCAGAGGAGGAGGTGAAAGCAAAGACATGAGGGAGAGCAGTGAAAGGAGAAACTCAGAAGGAGGGAGGTGAATGAGCAGAAATCGTGATCGAGGTGAAGGGGGAGAAGCACTGTTAGAGCGCGGGGGGACAATGAAGAGCAACGGTGAAGGAGGAAAGGGGAAGGATGAAGGAGGTGAAAGAGGAGGAAAACAAGCGGAGAGAAAGGAAGTGCAGGAGGAGAATGTGTTGGAGCAATTGAGGAAGGTGCGTGAGGACGGAGAAATCAGAAAGAAGGGAGGTAAGAGCTGTAGGAGATGAAAATGAAATGAAAGAAGGAGATGAAGGAGGAAATGTAATGGAGGAAAGCTGAAAGGAGAACTCCAAAAGAGGGAGGAAAGGTAAAATGATAAAGGGCAGGAGGAGACAGTGGACGAGGAGAAAAAGAAAGTGAATGAGGAGAAAAGGCAGTAGAGAAGAACTTGATCGAGGTGAATAAGGAGGAAAAGAGGAGTGAGAAAGGAGGCGACTGTGTAATGTTTGTGTGCGTCACCATCTTCTCTCCGTGATGATGATGATGATGACTGGAACTCCCCAGCAGCTCCTTCCCTCTCCTTCCTCCGGCTTCGCCGTCTCACGTAGCGCGGCTGCCCCCTGCTGCCATGCTACCCCTACAGCACGCCATGTTGCCATGACAACAGCGGAGCAGCGAGGACATGCTGTCATTTTACGCGTCTGATAATTTGTCTCTCTTCTGGATTTGACATGTAATTACTTTGCGGCCTTGTGCTCCTTTCCAGAGCCCACCAGGACCAGCTGTGACAACCCGGGAACGCCGCGCTACGGTTCCTTGAACCGGACCTTTGGCTTCAAGGTACCCCCCCCCCCCCAGGACCTTGGATGGTGTGGCTTTGATATTATTGATGAAAAACTCAAAAACTGTGAAAATACATTTTTTATGACGATCCCTGGATACCATGCAGGTACGCCACCTAGGGACTTTGGGTTGTTGCTTGGATCTTTTTGACGAAAAAGTCCAAAATGTCTCGTAAAATTACGGCAAGGAAGGAAACTTTTCTCTTGCTTAGAGAGCTTTTATTTATAACGGGACAGCAAAACAGCAGTTGGGCACAAACAGATCAGCATGGGTTAGCATCATCTCACCGGTACTCTTTAGGTCCCCGCCCCCTTCACATAAGGCCCGCCTTTTCAGAGCTGTCTCAAGCAATGCCTGTAAAGTCAAGTCACAGCTTTTATTCTCGTAAAGTTACGACTTCATTTAAAATATAACAAGCTTTTTCTCCTAAATGCAGCACTTTATTGTGGTAAATTTACTCACTTATTCTTGAAATCTTTGATGATTTTAATACATAACAGGCATTGCCTGAGACAGCTGAACACAGGGGACCTTTGACCTGAGTAAAAAAAAATGTCCCATAATATTACGACTTTTATTCTTCTAAAATTATGACTTTTTTGTCATAAAATAAAAAAATGTTTCCCCATAATATTACAACTTTTATTCCCACCAAATTATGACTGTCAATCTCACAATTATTATTATTTTTAAATCTTTATGTGGCCTTTATACCTCGTCGTACCATCCACATTTGGGTCGTCAAAAGTAATTTCACGACCCCCCCCTTTTTTTTTTACATTGACGCCGTTGGATTGTTGCACTTACCGCCCCCTAGTGACCTTTGGTGACATTGATTATCTTCTTGGTGATGAAGTCCAAAATGTTGTAACTAAGCCACCCTCTTGAGAGAAAAACTACATTCATGTGTATAATAATATATTTTTTAATTACTTTTAGAAGCATTTTTTAACAGTTCAAAATAATTTTTAGTATGTACGTTTGAAGGAGAGTGTGGTTTAGGGTGATATTAATGGAGTCAGGTGATCTTCTTAAGGTTGTCCGTCTGTTCTTTCGGTCTCAGGTGGGCAGCGTGGTGTCCTTCCAGTGCCAGCCGGGTCATTTAATCCAAGGCTCCTCCTCCAGAACCTGCCAGCCGGACCTAAGATGGAGCGGCACCCAGCCCGAGTGCATACGTAAGACGCTAAAACATCCCACCAGGCGCCATACTATCGCCGTCCCGTCAAGCCGACCCCCCCCTCTGTCGTCTTGCAGCGCACGCTTGCAAGCAGCCCGAGAATCCGCTCCATGTGGACGTGGTGGGCATGGATCTGGCCGGGTTCGGCTACACGCTGGTGTACAGCTGTCAGCCCGGCTACTTTCTCGCCGGGGGCTCCGAGCACAGAGTCTGCAAGAGCGACGGCACCTGGACCGGAAAGATGCCGATATGTCGAGGTGGAGGAAATGGAAAATAACACATTTCTTTCCAGGCTCAATAAGCAATTAGTGGCTATAATGATTGCTGATACTTGCATTACACTTCATCACATTACACACGTTACGCCGCAGTGTTTGACAGGACATACAATAAGGCAGCAGAACCACATTATCTCAGAATAAAAACATAACCAACATGTAAAATGAAAGCAGTGTGAAATTTCAGCGTATGTGTCATTCCAGCTGGAGAGAAGAAGAAGCCTGTGAAGCCTGTAACAGGAACGCCGAGCCCCAAACTGAACGGTTAGGCCTCACACACATTTGTCTATTATGTCCACACAGCAGGCAGCACCTTTTCAACTCCATGCTAAATGCATCACACCGTAATTGGACTTCAGCCATCCTGGCCTGCAGCAGACTGTGACCGCTGCTTCTTCCTTGTTCCATCACTGCCGGCCATGTTTATGCTCATTTGTGAAAAAGGTCACTATTTGGGCAAGTGCTCTAAAAGCTTTTAATGCCAGGCTGCAGCTGTAACAAATGTTACCATTAACACTAAAGCGTCCGCTATGTAACTATTGCTTTCTTTAAATTTGCGGCTATAAAAAAATGATTAAATGAAATTGGAGGTTTTTTCTACTTTTTAAAGTGTTTTTTATTATTATTATTTTTGAAAGGTTTTTTCCCCATTTATTTTAATATCAATATTTATAACTTTATGACCTACTTTGAGTTCATGAATATTAAAAAATGCACTATTAAAAAATGTTTTTTCTATTTAAAAAAATATTTTTTACAAACATTCATTTAATATTTTTTTATTGTAATATCACTATTTTTTGGTGTATATGTATGTGTTATTGTATAATTATGTTTATTCCCTGTGAACTGCAGTGTAATATTGTGTTAAAGCAGTGCTTCTCAAATAGTGGGGCGAGAGAGACAAGGAGTATTTGTACTGTTAGTGCAGACCTGCCAACATGTACAACTTAATCTTACTCAACATGCAATTTGACTCTTCAGTACACTTTCCAAGCTCTCCATTTTGTTGCCTTTTCCTGGTTTCAGTTTCGACTTCAGTCTGTACAGTACAGAGAAATAAATACATATTATCAGTTTGTCAGTAGCATTTCAAATCGGGGGGGTGAATACATTTTTGTCACATAGGGGTGGCCATGACAGAAAATAACTGAGAACCACTGTGTTTAAGCCGGTGGTAATG
>QODF01000100.1:675752-775338 GCA_024372805.1 Oostethus manadensis | reverse complement strand
ATATATATATATATATACACATGTATATATGTATGTATATATGTATATATGTATGTATATATGTATAAAGTTTGGTGTATAATGCAAAAATAGTCAAGGGAATGCATGATATACTACTGGAATGATATACTGCTGCAGCAATGAAAAAAGATACGAACTTGTGGCAGAATAAATGCTGAAATAGTTTTTCTTTTAAATTTGTCTTATCGTGGCCACACGGTGGTCGAGTGGGTAGCACATTGGCCTCACATTCAGGAGGTTCAGGGTTCGAATCTCCGTTGGGCATTTCTGTGTGGAGTTTGCATGTTCTCCCCGTGCGTGCTTGGATTTTCTCCGGGTACTCCGGTTTCCTCCCACATTCCAAAAACATGCATGTTAGGTTAATTGGCGATTCTAAACTGTTCATTAGAGTGTGAATGTTTGTTTGTCTATATGTGCTCTGTGAATGACTGGCGACCAGTCCAGGGTGTACCCCGCCTTTCCCCCAAAGTCAGCTGGGATAGGCTCCAGCATCCCCCCAACCCTAATAAGGATAAGCGGCATAGAAAATGAATGAATGAAAGGATTTGTCTTTTAGTGCAAAAATAGTCAAGAGGAGGCATGATATGTTGCTGGGATTGGTAGAAGTTAAAGAACATGTGACTGCAGGGAAAATGTGATCCGTGGATGTTAAAATGTTTTGTCTTTGATGTTTGTTGTGTAATGCTTAAGAGTCGGGAGGATGCATGCTGCGCTTCAGTGATTGGCAGCTTTGAAAGAACATGCATGTATTTTGAATAACTTTCCAGGAAAAAAGTGGTGGGCTGTGGATTCTGAAAAATTATTTCGTCAAAGACTGTTGTATAATATACAAATAGCCAAGAGTTGCATGGTATGCTGCTGTGACTGGCAGCAATTAAAAAACATGCATATAAAAACAATTGTAAAATGTTGAAAAAATGTGGACACTGAAATACATTTTTCTTTGAAGTTTATTGTATAACGCAGAAGTAGTCAAGAGGATGCATGATATGCTGCTATGATTGGCAGACGTTAAAGAACATAAATGTATTTGTGTTATTTGTGTAACTGCGCAAACTCAATATGAGTGTGCTCACCCTATATACCCATCACTACAGCTACTTGAGAATGCTAACATGCTAATATGCTCACTAAAGGCTGTGAGCAGAATTAGTATTTAGCATTTGGGCACAGCGTGGTAGCTCACTCTCCCCAAAGAAACTGCATATTTTGTAAGTGCAGCATCTATTCTAACTCACTTTCTTTGGATTTCTTCTTCAGGTCTCGGCAGAACCCGATGGAACCACTTATGTGTTCCAAGGTTTCATTCAGGGAAAAGACTATGGACAGTTTGGACTCCAACGTCTTGGTAAGCATTGCAACTCTGTGACATTACCAAATCACTTTGCGCAATGCGATCCCACTGATTTTGCTCTCTTTCCCGCAGGTCTGAACATGTCTGAGAGTCAGAACTCCCATCCGCCTCAGCTCGGTACCAACAGCAGTTCGGTGGCCATCGCGATCCTGGTGCCTTTCTTTGCGCTAATCTTCACCGGATTCGGGTTCTATCTTTATAAACAAAGGTTTGTCGGATAAACAAACTCCTTATTTCCCCCTTTCTACAGCGTGGTGCCCACTCAGCTACATGTGGCGCTACTTGCTATATAAAATGTTTGTTTCTATTTCTTATTCCTACTAACTGCTCTGTAAGGCTGATGCTGCAGCATTATACTCCATAGTCTCCACTATGCTGCACCTTGCCCTCAGTCTTGAACTCCTGACATACAACAACAACTCCAAGGTGACGGAAAGGAAAGAAGTCAGGTTTGACGTTAGCTTTGGATGCTGCGGTATTATACTCCATAATCTCCACTTTGCTGCACCTCGCCTCAGTCTCGAGCTCCTTACATAGAACACCAACCCAAGGCGGTGGAAAGGAAAAAAGTCAGGTTTGAAGTTAGATTTGGATGTTGTGGTATTATATTCCATAGTCTCCACTTTGCTGCACCTTGCCCTCAGTCTCAAACTCCTGACTTACAAAGGAAGGAAGTCAGGTTCCAGCTATGCTGTGGTATTATACTCCATAGTCTATGCTGCACCTTGCTCTCAGTTTCTACTTGGATGAAAGTTATCTCCATAATTTGAGGAGTATGTTAGCTTTCCAGGTCGTAGAAGTCATAGAACTGAGTCGGTACTGTTCACTAGAAATGGGACGAACTATTTGTGCATTTGTTGTTCCACAACTCCCATGTCTGTTGTTGCACAGGACCACCCCCAAGACCCAGTACACCGGGTGCTCTGTCCACGAGAACAACAACGGGCAGGCAGCCTTCGAGAACCCGATGTATAACACCAACACCAAGGCGGTGGAAGGGAAGGCGGTCAGGTTCGACCCCAACCTCAACACGGTCTGCACCATGGTCTGAGACGCCACTGTCCTCACTTTGACCCTGCAGAGGGAGGGGCGGGAGCCATGGGCAAAAGTTGGAACCTTGGGAAAACAATTCTTCGGACCCGTCTGGAATCTTGGATGGCAGAGAGTAGCAAAAAAGTTGCTTTTTTTGTAACAAAAAAACTCATAAGCAAACGGATGAGGGCAGCCCTAGAGACGGCGCCCGTAATCCTGAGTGAACGGCGGATTAGAGCAAACTCAAAGGGAGCTCGGCCTCAGCGCAGCATATGAGAGGAGGTTGACTCACGGAATGCTTAATAAGCGCTCCTTCCCATCCGGTGGACGGAGGCTAAAGGAGACGGAGACAACCCCGAACTGAACTGGAAGTAGATTAAGCAAATCGCTGCAACAAGGAAAAAAAGATCTTAAAAATCCCCCAGCCAATCAGAGCCTGTTTAGTGTGAAACTCGGAGAGGTTTGGATCTCTCCTGGTTCCTCATCCTGTGAATTTAAAGGGACTCTGAGATCTTCGGAAGACTCCCAAAGACAGGGTTCTGGCACTAAAGCACATGGGACACCTTTTATAAGAGCGATTACGTCAAGACATTGGCAGATGCGATTGGGACACCGGTACAGGATGGACGCAGATGGCGGTCGCCTTAAAGACCGCCATCATCGGAACTTCAAAGAACCTAAACAAAACGTGGATCGCAATGCGGTTCCACGGAGATCCTGCACTCCGCGAGTGCTTTCTCTTTTATTTCTTAATACTGCAGAATCTTCTGATCTGTAAATCAATTGCATATATATTGGGGAACATTCACCGCCTATATTTTTGTGCTATATATTTGCCACATGGGGCGGGGCCAAGGGCAAAGACGTTTTTACAAAAACGCCGCATACAGCAACATTTTTTTCCATTTTAAAACAATTTTCTCATCTCCTGTGAGCACTTCATTGCTCTTTGTTGTGACGAATGTATGCGAGGATTAACGATGGCGCCGTTTTTGGTCACGGGGCGGCGTTTAATTGGAAAAAGCCCATCATTGCCAGGGTTGTCGCTGTTGTCATGGCAACACAAGACGTTCTTTGAAGTTTTTCTGTCATACGCACAAAAACAACACAACCTAATACAGACACCTGAACACACCAGAAACCTGAACACTTTTGAAAATACAAAACAACCCCAACTTCAAAGGTTCACTATGTATGACTGAATCCCACCCAGGATTCAGTGGACTCATAGTCGTCCTTCTGACGTTTTTTTGTTTTCGGGACACAGGATGTAGTTCCTTGTGGATCGCATCCAAATTTGGCACATTCGTAGCAGTAATTGAGATCTCAACGTGGACCAAAAACGGTACATGGATCTTTAGTTTTGATGAAGTTATGACATTTCCCCCCCCTCCCCGATTGCCATCATATGTACTGAACAATGTCAATTTGCTACTGTTTGATTTGTATTCCCCACAGTGGATCTGACACAGTGCCTACCAAAAAAAAAACATTTTTGGGGACCGGGACCTCCCCACCCACACACCTGCACACACACACACACACACGCACACACACACACACACATCACCAAATCTTTAATGTTATTCCCCCTCCCCATGTACTTATCGACCGCAATAACATCTGGTGGTATTTAGTTGGAAGCCCTTTTTTGCCCCGTTGAGACAGTGGAAATATTCGCCCTTAGGATTAAAAAAAAAAAACAGAATTGAAAAAAAAGTGTTTTGTACAGAAATCTATTTTTATGGTGAGATTATTTGTAAAATGTATGAATCTATTATGTAAATTTTCAATGCAATGTAAGATTAAAAAAGGCTAATTGCTTTTTGTATAATGTTTGTGGATGTTGACTCTGAAGGAGGGGTGCATGCTGGGAAAATTCCCTTTTAAAAAGTTGCTTTGGGGTTTAAAGTGTGACAAAATTAAACTTAGCGGGTGCACTCCGGGGGCTGAAATACATTTAAAAAAAAAGAAGAAGAAGCGTAAAAGCCTATACTGTAAAGAATGTTGTTATCTCACCTTGAGATGAAGTCCCCAAACTTTGGCCTGTTCATATTCTCTCTGCAAGCGCTTATCTCCCAAAAAATGCCACATTAGTTGTTGTTGGGGTTTTTTGTCGCAGAGCCTCTCTGGAGGAGGAAAGCAGCTCAAAGAAAAGAAAAATAGGAGGAGAAAGTTACGTGTATGGAGGATGAAGCATTGACTATCATACAAGATCAACAGGCCAACAACATCTTAGCTTTAGAAGCGGCCACGTTCTTACCCTGGCCGTGAAAAGAATGCACCTACTGGACCTACCTAAAGAACCTTGTGTTGTGGTAGCAAGGTAGCATCCTTGGACATTTTCAAGTATTAACATTAGTAGACACTACCAATACTAGATTTTCTAGACGTTTGAGCCATTTTCATAAGTAGAAACACATAAACATAAACTAGCATGGTAACATTAGCACAGTTGCATTTGTAACCATTTTCGTTAGTATTAACGTTTGGCATTACTTTTTAACAATTGTTTGAAATAAATATAATTATTTATTGTTATTATTTTATTTATTTATTTATTTATTTTTGTTTTGTCCAGCATCATAACAGCTGAATGGAAATTTTATTTACTTTAATACTGTATTAATACAGTTCGGGTGGAAAACAGGAAATGGGTGTTCCGGTATTCGGCGTCACGTGACGCAAGTTGGCACTGTCACAGGCGGCCACACAAAAGGTAGGTGTTTTTTTGTTTTGTTTTTGACGACCACTCGGATGAGGATAACGCTTCTTTTCATTCCAGCTAGTAATTTTGTGTGACAAACAGTGAGTTAAAGCTCAACGTTTATGTTTTTATTTATTTGTGTTTTGTCATGCTCTGTTTGCTTCGGAGTCGATGCTAATTGCTAACGGCTGCTAATTGGTAACCTGTGGCCTGGTGTTCTTCTCATATAATAGTGTAGTTTCCTAATTTTGGGCCCACGAGACAGCGCCTTAATGATTTTGTTGTGTTGTTGCGTCGAATTAGTTTTGTGTTGTCTCGTTTTTACAGCTAAAATGTGACTATTGAGTCAAATTCAAACGTATATCAACACAGGCTTGTATATGGGTGTGTTGCCGTGTGTGGCCACCAGATGGCGCCGTAGGACTTGTCCTGCAACCAAGCTGTGAAGATTAATAGAAAATGGGAAAACTAAGAATACATTTATGTAATAGAAGCTTGGGGGTAGTCCTGTCATGTTCTGAGGATTTTATTTAAGTAAAATTAATGAATGTAGACAATATAAACAAAATACTAAATAATCATGAATTTCTCGTGGAGATTAATGAAGTATCTATCATACATTTCATGTTCTGAACTGGAGCAATTGTCTCTCAGTTTATCTGTGCTGTATTTACATTTACGTTTTGTTGCTGGAATGTAACGTATTTGTGCAACTGGCAAATGTTTAAAATTAAATATGAACGTTTTTTTCCCCAGAACTTCTTTTGTTTGTATTTACACCTGGAAACCACTAGAGGGCGACAGATGTCCAATAAAGAAGTCCAACACAACTACAGAGGAGGTAATACAATTGTATGACGTCAACACAATACACGCAGCCCTGGGATTGACTGGCGACCAGTCCAGGGTGTACCCCGCCTCCCGCCCAAAGTCAGCTGGGATAGGCTCCAGCATACCCGCATACCAGCAGCATACCCTAATGTAAAGGATAAGCGGCATAGAAAATGGATAGATGGACAATACACGCAGAATTACAAAATAAGCCTACTGTTTAAATATTATTATTTTTATTCAAGAATGCATGCATTTTAACCCTTGAGGGACTGCAAATTCTGCATATTGGACAGTTTGGATTGTCAATATATGGGTTAGTTGTTTTTTTTTAGGGACCGTTTTGGGACCTAAGAGTGTAACCTAAGGGGTTAAAATGTGAAAGCAGGGAATAGAAACAGCTCCCATCAATCTGTCGTCGTCTTTTTCTTTCCCCGACTTGCTAGCTTTTCTCAAATCTCTCCAGCTTTTCCTCTCGATCAATCCAGGATTAGGCCCGATTACACGGGCGCTCCCTCTGGGACGTTTTATTCCGATAAACGAGCCCAGCGCCCGAACAGAACGATGTTTTGTAGCAGCCACATAAATTATGCATCCGCTGTGGAAATCCAGCGGCCTTGATCATCCCCCATTTTTCTTTTTATTTAGAGAGTGGGAGAGCTCGTTAATTGGCAGTGTCTGTGTTGATGCCCTATATGTTCCTTATTTATTCATTTATGCTGTTTTGTGATGAGAAAGACCTATATTTGCATCATACCCTCTATATGCTTCCTGTGAAAGTAGGGTGAGCAACTAAGAATCATGATCTTGTGCACCAACAAAATCCTCATCACATTCATTATAATGTGTCCAATACTTCAGCAAATATAATAAAATATGCCCTTTAATGACAGAGAATGCACAATATTTTCCTTTTCATACTGGCTGATAGAAAATATGCAGCTCTCCAATGAAATAATGCAGTAATGAATATCTTTCAATGCTAGATGAAGTAAAAATGGCGTATTTAATGCTAAATTTTTCTCAGCTACTACAAAATGTGCATCTATTAATGCAAGGTGATGCAAACTCAAATGGTGACAAATGTGTTCCTCTCAGTCCAAAACGATAAGACGATGAGAATAAAGTTGTTATGCTGCGATGGACAAATACTGTACATCATTTTACAACAAATTGTAAATATTAAGAGTAAAATTGTGTTCAATACATAAGGGTGACGTCACTATGTAAATGTCTTCGTTCTACAGTTGGAAATGTTAAATGATTAGGAAGGAAATACCATTTAAGTCAGAAAATTTTAATTAGAAAAAGTAAAGTAGAAATAATCACAATGTTACCAAAATAAAGCAAATATTACAAGGATAAAGGTTGAGCAATTTAAGACTAAAGTTGGAGGGTTTTTTTGGGGGGGGGAATTAATTCTGCATACAATGAGAGGGGATACTTTTACAACAAATTTTAAATATGAGGAGAACACACACGAGTAAAATCACAATGTCTTCTACAAAATAAAGTTGAAAATATGAAATTATCTGGGAAAAGAAACACAGGGCAGACATGTTTTTATTTTGAAGTAAAAAGTAAAGTAGAAATAATTCTAGAAAATAATCAGGATTTTATGAAAATAAAGTACATTACAAAGCAAAACATATTTTAAAAAATAGAATAATTAATGGACGAAATTTGGGATTTTTGAGGAATAAATTCATTCTGTACTATTAAGAGGGAAAACGTAATATATCAAAATAAAGTTGCAGTACAAGGAAACATTTTTTACATGAATAAAGATCAAATATGAAGGGGAAAAATAATGACTGTATATCTGGGGGAAAAACAGAATAAGAAAAACTTTGTACTGGAAACACATTTCAATGTGAGAATCAAGCTGTAATACAAAACAAAGTGTTTACATTTGTATAAATAGCATGCTAATGTTAGCACCATGTGAATATTTCATGTAGAGTAAAGGGAACTATTAGAGGAATAATGCAGACGTGTGCTACTAAAGGTGTAATCATATACAGTGGATCTGTTAATGAGAACATACGACTGCTCTGCTAACCTGCATGTGTGTGTGTTTTGAGGACACTGAGGGGTCTTGCGGGTCAACATGAGCACATGTGGGACGCTTTTCTTTTTCTTTGACTTCATTGTGTTTCTTAGCAACTCGCTTGGAATCGTATTTAATGTGATAAAGCGAAGGAAGTGACATAGCTGTGTGTGCGTGTGTGTACACACACTCCTCGGCGCCTCCTCGGCCTCGAATCGGATCGCCAGCGCGACCAATCGATGAGCGAGACGAGCTCGTCCGTGTCCAACAGCGTGCTGCTACCATGTTTGATTAAATGGCTGCCACGTCCTCATCAGGACACCAATCAATGCTGTCTAAAGGTGGGGGGGGGGGCTGGCTTCATTACCCGGGCTGATGGCTCAATGGCGCCACCTTGTATTGACCTGCATTACAACACAATTCCTCAACAGTGTGTCGCCTTTCTGTCTCAATAGTATATCCAAAAGTTTCACTATGAATGGCAAACTTAAAATGGAATTAAAAATCCTAAACATTTATATAGTAAAGGTAAAGTGTGTTTACATCTGTCGAAAAATGTACTAATGTTGTTATCATGTGTCAGTGTTTCACAAATTGTTGACTGGAGTTAATTATTTCAATTACAATTTATTTTATTAATCTTATTCCACTGGCATCTGTGCTTCTCTGGTGGCAGCTAGCTAGCTCGTTTTTGTCCCACGGGCGAGCTACAAGAGGCTATCGCGTTCATGCTAGCTTCCTTTTTAAGGTGTCACCTGACAGCCTTGCTCTCTTGTTATCATTTTAATATGTTTGGCTTTTCTTCAAAACGCTGCTTGTGGCTCAAAATAGAATTGCTTAATGCACTTTTTTGCAGCGCCACCTTTTGCTATAAGCTGGTAACGCTATCACAGGTAGCTCATATGCTAGCAGTAGCTAACCAGCTGAGGTTGAGTAGTTTACCAAAGAATATTTGAAGCGTTAACTAAATAAGTCATAGAAAGGATTTGTCATACAGGGTTTCCCTTGAATTTTTTGAAGCTGTGGTGACAGACAGGATGGGAGGCCGGACTAAAAAAAACAACACATTTTTAAGGTGTGGCAGCACCACGACAAAATACAAGCTGCATGTAACGGAAACACACCGCATCAGCACCACCACGCGGCAGTCCGCCCTCCCATGCAGCCCACCACCACAGCTTCAGAAAATCCAAGGGGCAACCCTTTCACAAATAATAGTTGTGTGTAAAATTCAGCTAAAACCAATAAGAAACCACTTTGACCAGTGAGTTAAATGTAGCTTAGAAATGGCACAGAAAGTCCTTACATATTTGAAGCAGGAAAGGATGCTGGTTTACGCTTTAAATGTGTCATTCGTTCACATTTTTTGTGTGCTTTTTGCAGTCGGCCGCACGGCAAGCGTGTGGTTGATGAGTGAAGTTTTTGGGTGCGTTTTGGCTTTAAGTGTTGTCGCTGGTCTGCTCCTGCCTGTCAAAATGTTTTGTCATGTTTTGTTTTCAAAGCGAGCACCGACACCGCCCGCTGCTGAGCACTAATTAGGCGGCGTCAAAGCAAAGACGGTAAAAACCAACAGCCGGTTTATTTTTATTAGAAACTAGAGAGCAGTGAGATCGACGGCTAACCATGGACGCTTTTTTTTTTTTTTTTTTTTATAAATGGTTGCCCTCGTGATCTTGTGTTACTCATAGGCTCTGGACCCGCTCAAGGACAAACGTGGAATGACTTCACGGTTTTCTGTTGTGTTTCCGAGGCGACAGCAGACATCACTGCTGCTTACAAAGCCCCCTAGGTGGTGCTGCTGCTGATCCCACATAATTATACCTTAATTAGATATGGAAAAACAATACACACGCTATGAAGACATGACTGACCAACTTTCAAAAATGACATAATGGGAACAAAATGCAGCCTCTTTGACAAGCATGGCATGAATTTAAGGCTGTGCAAGTGGTGTGTATCACAGTATATCATAGCAAAGCCCAGATAGGAGGTAAAAACGCTCCCTTGTGGCTGTAAGCAACACAAGGGATGTTTTCACGCTGCACAAGTACACTCGTTAGCTAACAATTTGATGAGTAAAAAGAACAAATATCAATTTGTTGGCAGATTTTGGGGTATCTAATCATTTTACAAACATGGACGAAGAAATTGTGATTTTTTTGGTAGTGTTTTTAGTTTTGGTAATGTTTATAAGATACACAAATGTACACAAAAATGTTGGTACACTTAAATGTATTATTTTGTAGATATGTTTATGTATACAAACTTACAAAGTAAACATTGAAATAAAGATAATTACCTAATCCTTTAAAAAATGAAAACAAAATCTGTTATTTTTAAAAATATATACTTCTATAAACAATAGTTTTGAAAAAACATACTTAAACATGTTAGCTATTTATTTATATAATTATTCACAGGTTCAAGTAAATGTGTTAACGTCTCTAAATTTTTTGTAATTTTTAAATTTGAAAGTATTTAATCATTTTTTATTGGCTATTTGTATAAATTAAAAGAAGATATAAGCATAACTGTGAAACAGGTTTGTTTTTAGCATCTCCGAATTGAGCCAAATTAGAGCAAAACACTTTTTTTTCCAACAGACTCCTTGAGTTCAACATGTTTATAATTTGTACTCTTTGCTGATTGCCGCTAAGTATTTTTGCATGAAGATATAATATTAGTACAAATGTTTTTGTAGTTAGAGCATAGAAAACCATTTATGACTTTCTAAACACAGGTTTTTAAGATGATTAGAGCCCTGTAGACTTGAAATAACACCCCTACAGTCACTTTTACGCACTGATTATTCTCGTTTACATTATACTGCGTATCACTGCAAGGACATAACAGACGCTGCTAGCATAGGAAGCTACCGAGCTAACTAGTTAGCCTTGCCAATTTAGTTCTTCTAAATTTAAAGTATTTCAAACAGAGTGGGGGTTAAAAAAAAGCCAACAACTTACCACTTCCACACAGATTGGGAGGGAAACTTTTCACCCTATGGCTGACTCCATGCAGTGTGAAAGGTAATAACGTCATGCCTGGTGACCAGAACTTGTCTTTCAATATGTTTGGACTAATAATCCATCATTTACTAATGAATAAATGTGACTGTGAGGGACAGACTGCATAGCGAATGGAAAGGTTTATATTTTCATGGATGCTGACTGTCATCTTCTACCAACCAATGTGCGCTGATGGCCTCCTGACTTCATGTTCCAATGTCAGCTATGAGATCAAACAAACGATCACTCTCTTGTGCTGGCGTGTGGGATTTGGTTGACGGGGGTATTTAATGAGTTTTAAACTATTATGGCGATCCGAGGGCTTGTTTGAGTGACGTGCTGCCAGTCAAGCGGGCGGGCCCGACGAGGACTGTCACTCAGGAATGCTGAGGTCTCCATCTAATGGATTTCTCACAGAGAAAATAAAATAAATGCATTGTCATATGTGAGTGCGATCCATCAAACCAGCAATGTGTGGGTTGGGCTGTACGAGCGGGTGTGAAAGGGGTCACATGACCCTCCAAACAAACCTGTTTATCACACCGGCCACTTCATAGCAGCAAAAAGAAGAACTAAAACATCTCATTTTAGAATGTATTTGCAATATTAACATTTTATCATGCTGTCTATGATGTCACACATGTCATACAAGTGTAAAAAGAAGTTCACCTCAATGGTAAAATATGCAAAAGCTACGTAAGAATTTTTAGGTGCACATTTTACTTTTTTTAGCTTGATGCAGCTTCGGCCATTTCGTACCAAGCAACCAGGAAAGCTTTTTTTTGTTTTTTACTAAATGGAAATGGTTTGTATTTCAGAATACATTTCTTTCCAGTCTTCCCACATTAACTGAAAACCCAAATGAAAGGCAGGCTTGCGGGCACCTCATGCGGCCCTGGCGGGGCTACCAGGTGCCCGTTGGCACCACGTTGGTGACCCCTGGTGTAGATGAGCCGTGAGCAAGAATAAATGTGTTTCTTGTCCTTATTTCGCTCAGAATTTGCACGACATCAGCGGGAATCATGAAACGCCTGTTCGGTAAAAACACAACACGGTGTAAACGCACTCATTCAGCCTGAGTCGCACACACAAACAGACGCACTAGCATGCTCAGCTATACTAAGCTAGCCCCGCAAGCTTCCATTTACACTTTTCAAAGTTGAAGAGTTTTTTTGTCAACTTTCAGGTTGTCCTTTGGACATGATTCATTTGATTGCGATTGATTTTCGATTCTGTTAATGTGTAAATCATAGGACCCAACATATTGTACTGAGCAGCCAGGGCCTGTTTTTGTTTCTTTATACCAGGGGTAGGGAACCTATGGCTTGGAAGCCAGATGTGGCTCTTTTGATGACCATGGCTCTGGCTCTGAGAAGTTTCTAAACACCATAACATTTATTTATATACATGTAATAATGTTACAATTACAAATATTACTTTTGTTTTATAATGTATAATGTTTTGTGTAATTTCTTTGCTGACATTTTGAAGTGAAACAGGGCAGGAATCACAGTGTTGAAAATAACATTCCAAATAGAAAACCGTCTCAGCACTTTAACCCTTCCAATTCAGAGACTTATTATCTTCTAAAATTGTTGGCACACTTTTAGTTTTATTCACAAAACAGGATGTGGCTCTCACAAAAATACATTTGAAAATATGTGTAGTTTATGGCTCTCTTCTCCCAAAATGTTCCCGACCCCTGCCTTATAGTACAGCGAATGTCAAATAGCGTCATGCTGCTACTGGCTTGTTCTTGTTTAATTGTGACAAGCTAGCATGTTTGCAACTTGTTGCAGTCTTTATTCGTAGCACTCGTGTGTGTTTCTACGCAGTGGAAACTTTGCCAGTCCAAAACAGAATGGTCTATTTAAACATCATCACTGTATTTATTTGGTGATCTTCGGTGTCACCTGTCGTGAATACCTGTGATTTATCGCCCGCACATCCCGCTCCTCGTTTTTGAGATAGATATTTTTTCTTCCAAAACAGCCCCGCCTTTTATCAGCACTGGCGCTTTAACTCTTTAACACGAGGCAGGCCGTGCTGTCTGTCTGTCTGCGTTGAGCTAAACCAGACGACCCTGTGAAAGGCATCAAATCATTTCACCATGGTGAAAACCGAAGTGGTAATTACTAATAATTGGGGGGGGCTTCTTTTTTTTTTTTTACTCTCACTTGTCCCCCACCTTTTTTTTTTTTTACAAAATTGGTTGATTTCCTTTTTTCTTCTTCTCTTGAAGCGATGACAGATACTTTTTTGAATGGGGGTGGGGGCAAAATTGAAAACAGAGTTGGTTGAATCATGACCTTCTTACATTTTGCCTTTTTCTCTATTTCACTCTTTTAACAAGAGTTCATATCATAAACTTAGCACAGTAATTAGTCAAGCTAAATTATTTTATGTTCATTATAAAAGGTAAATGTCTTTCTGAATGTTCTGAACTCCTGTTTTGATGTTGCCTGGTTCCACGGCAGAGGTCTGTGCACTCAGCTTTCCATATCTGACACGTGTTGGTTCAACAGCGTCCGTGCTGCTTGCAGTCCAATGGGGCTCTCCATTTGGGGCCCAGTCGGGCACAATTAGAGACACAATTACAGTGGAACCTTGGAAATCGAAAGCAAATAACCTGAAAAATAATCGACTTCATCAGACAAGATGAGCTGCCTTTGTTGTGCTACCCGGAAGTCCTGCTTAGGCTCCACCAATGTACTCTCATGTCCAAAGTCTCCTTAGAAAGGGGTTGTATCATTTTGTTCTTTGTAATCTGTGAACTGCTTGGATCAACAGCACCCCCGCTGGTTGCATCCACGTAGTGCACCCAGTCTTCAAAACACAGCATGTGGGTTGTGTTTCATGTTTTGAAACACAAAAACTCTCCCAAGTGTGACCTTTCCAGCTCGATTTTATTTGAAGGCTTTTTGTTTTGTTTTTTGACTATACAAAGATTACATGACCTACTTTAGCAGGCGGGCATCATCACTGCAGATCTGCTGGGATAAAAACAACAAAAAGGGTGTGCTCGGAATGGCCTTTTTTGCCTTTAGACTTGTAAAAAAAGGCTTCTCGTATTTGATAGTTTGTGTAGGTTCCATATGTTGGGTCTCACTTGTCCCAACCCCCCCACCCTGTCAGCTCAAATCGGGGAACGGGAGGTCTGCCAGCCCTGCAGACATCAAACATGGCTACTTGGCAGCCATGGGCTTGTCGTATAGCAGCAGCAGTCGCACTAGTATGGGGCGAGGTGTTATTTCAACAACGCCGGCACGGCTGGCACGGTTACTATACTGTCAGCAGGACAGCGGCCGGGGGTTTGGGGTCGACGCTGACACTCAAAACAAAAAGAAAACGCAATGTTTACACATGGACCTTGTTGAAAAAGTGTGGCATCAGAGCATATGCTGCTGGCTGAGCATGGAGGATGTGCCCCCGCACCCCCTCCCTCACCTAATCACTTGCACCACACACTCGGATGGAGGGAGGGGGGTGGTGAGGTGGAAGCACACTATATCACATGTGACACAGCCCAAACTCGGCCGAGGTGCGTCTCTTGACACGGTGTGATGGGGCATGCCCCGCCGCATTAGCGTCCACCAGGGCTTGTGTGCATATATATGTCCGCGTGTGTGTGATATGCATACGTGGGCCACTCTTTACTTCGATGATACAAGCAGCCAATCATTTCTTCCAGTCTAATTAGCACACGTGTAAATTCATCCTGGGACCAATCACCGCGACATGGCAACCGTGTGTGTTAAGCCTACATGCACTGACGTGTGACCGGGGGTGCCCACCACCGATGGCCGCCAGTCTGCATAGCTGTGCCTGACCCGTCTCGTCACAGACAGCCATTACAAAGAACATTCTGCACCTTCTGCCAAGTCTGACCCATAGGATGGCAGAAAGCACACACGCACACACAAAAGGACAAAGTCAGAAAACGTGAAGGTGGATTTAAGGAGCTTTCATGCCAAACAGCTTAAAATAAAATGAGATGATATTGCTGTGTTAATAATCCAAATACTCTACAAATATTTTATCAAATGAAAATAATTGTCAGTAAGTGTACTCTTAAGTGTACTACCCTCATCAAATTTTACTTTTAAATATTACAATTAGTGCCCTTTTAGGAGGTGAATGCAGTGCTGATAAAAATGTGTGGGTGGGACGGGGGAGGGGGCTTTTAATGTGTAAAGACTGTAAAGGCTACCACAATAATATCCTTTTACAAAACACAAACATTGGAATGTTGGAATTTGTATGCTGGGTAAACTTTGTCTAAAATTCAATTTGTTTCCGTATTTATGTTCCTTAATTCATTCATTTTCTATACCGCTTGTCCTGATTAGGGTTGCGGGTATGCTGGAGCCTATCCCAGCTGACTTTGGGCAGAAGGCAGTGTGTTATAAAATGAAAGAATTTTAAAATTAAATGTATTTGTTTGTTATAGCAATAAAAACATGTTTATTTTTAGTCATAGTTGTAGTTGCAGTAGTAGTAAATATAATGAAATAAATTATTACCATGGTCTATCTTTATTTGGATCTATGAATTTCTAAAAAAAATACAAATACAAACATAAAAAAAAAATGAATGCACCACTAAATACACTGATGCAACAACAAAGTAAACGCTGCCAACGTCGTGTTTAGCATGCCGGGCCAGTAGATGGTGTTGTCTGTTGTGAAGAGGGAAACACTACAAGCTCAATTTTGTCTGCATTCATACAGAATGGTGTTTTTAATTAGAACAAATTTGCTATACACTGTAGCAATGTGGTATTTGTCAGTAAACCTTTAACCCAGATGTGCGATGTTTTAAAAACAGATTGGACTTGGTACACCCCCATGAAAGGTATATTTGTCATTGTCATTTGTAACTTTAGGATCATTTACTGTAAATAAAATGGTAATAAATACACCTTCACAGGTTCTAATTGCAGTTTTGCATAAATCAATCTTACCCAAAGCCTTGTTTTGAAGCTCTTCTTGGATCAACTTTTCATGTTAGTGGGTCTTTTGGTCCTGTATCGAGCAGACTCTTTGGGCTCGTGGCTGCTGCTCCAGGGCGATCGGTTTGGCAGCATCAGCGATAAGTCCTACATTGTCAATACAAACATACGCTAGGCTGCCTCAGAAGTCAGCCTTTGAAGTGAAGTAACCACGCGGGGGAAGTTAATTACGTCCCATTATACTGAGCGAGCGCAACTGTGCGCTGGTAAATGCCATGTTTTTCCCTTTAATTAACTAGAAAAGCCGAGCAGTCGCCTGTCAGAGCGCTTCAGAGCGACCAAGGAAGGAACCCTCGGGGTGCGAGCACCCCGGCCACATGTTCAACTCGCCCGTGTTTGCGGCCTAAACTGTGCCGTCACTTTGCCACTTTTTAGTGGTTTCGGAGAAACGAGTAAAGGGATATCCAGGAGGAGTCTTTGGGGGAAACAAGCACAGGAAAGGCAGACTTAGAGGAGTTTTTAGACTTTTTAAAAACCCCAGCAGTGGATTAGCTGGGTATCTTCTTAATGAGAAGGTCTGACTGCTTATGGATATTAAAGGCTGAGAGCTCAAATTTTCAAGTTTGGAGTTACATTCAAACACAGCAAACTAGTTCATTATTTCACGCCACAATATTCACCCCTCACTGTAAAAATCCTAAACTTGCACTCGTTGCAGTAAACAACACACAACAATTGAAATGCTTCACATTCATCTGAGACTATTTCTTATTTGTTTAAATATAACGGGGTCACAAGCTCTCCTGTCGCAAAATCTCATAAGATGAAGTGACAAGATCACACATTCAGAGACATCTCGTGGGCACAAGGTCTGGGATGATCAAAAAGTCATTCATGCATCACACAATACAGGAAAATGTACTCGCTAATTTTTCCGGCCTCAACATATTGCAGTGTGTGTCCTCGTATGTTACTAAATATGAAAAAAAAAACAGCATTTAAACACTTTTGAAAAGGAAGTTGGACTTTTTACCCTCGGGTCCATCCTCATGCTAATGTAAAAAAATGTTCCCCTGTGATTGGTTCGCGACCAGTCCAGGGTGTACTCCGCCTCTCACCCAAATTTAGCTGGGATAGGCTCCAGCATACCCCCGCGGCCCTAGTGAGGATAAGCAGCATAAAAAATGGATGGATGGGTAAAAGAATGTAGTTGCGCATGTATCTCTTATTCTATACACATTGCTATAATGGGAGTAATATCAGTTGTATAAATGTGGGTCAATATTCATACAGTTAGCCTCAAAACTGAAGGAAGTATTGAGAATTTCAAAAGTCAAATCAGCAGAATGTGTGACATGCCCCCGCCTCAGAGGAGTGCAATACTGTACGCTACCAAAGGGTGTCACTAAACACAAGCAAACTTACCTTCTATACACACACTCAAGCATACAACACGTATTGTACTACAATACAGGTTCTTTTCATGCCTAAAATGTCAAGATCGTTTTCCTCCCTACGTGCAAATATTGAGTGGTCTTGTGTTGTTGTTGGGGAAGGGGGTCTGCTGGCAATCTTGTTGTTATTAATGTCTGCAGTGTTGCAATATCTGCACAAAGGCTGTCTGGCTCCTCCAGCGAGTGAGAAAATCCAAGCTTCTCTTAAAAAAAAAAATCAATAGCAGAGCATCCAACAAGTAGATACATGTGAGTCGGAGGGGTGGGATTCTAAGGCAAGACAACGCGAGTGTCTGCAAAGCATTAAAAGCATCCAAAAGCCTTAATTCCTTCAACGCGTTTGTCGGCGTCTTTTTATTCTCCAAATTACATAACTTCTAATTCCTCACTTTTTTAAACCTCTCTCGAATGGTGCGACTTCTGCAAATTCCTTCCCCCAGCCACCCACTCCATCCCGACTTCTGCTTTTTTGGAATTTAACGAGGCAACCTTTCTTTCTATCTTGTGACTTTAATGATGAAAGCTCACACCTGTATCTGTTTTGTTGCTGCAGTCGACGCGGTTATGTTTTCCCAAAGTTATGAAAATGAATAGGCAACCAGTGGAGAGACAATCACAATGTGGTAGTTTTTCTACAAGTCCATTATTAGCTCTCTGTAGTGGTAGCTCTAACAAAAACTGCTCCAATATCCCATAGAATAGCCATGCAATAAACCGTGCAATAAACCTGTGGCTTGTTCAGCATGTACACAACTGTAAAAAGTGTGTATAACTTGTGTGTACAGTAATTATTATTACCATATTTTTACACTCACTCTGCTTTTGTGTACTATACTTTTGCTGCTGTAAACCAGGATTTTCCCCTTGTGGGGACTAATAAAGACATATCTTGCTGTGAGTTTGGACTTTTTAAATTATTTTGGATTTTTAAATGGGTTTCATACTAAATGTCAGTGTTTATATAAACTGTCACAGAGCATCCATCAGAATTTGAGGCATTTTATGGCTTGGCTACGCTGCTTGCGCCAGGTACCGGAAATTATAAGCCGCACTTTCAAAGCTAAATTGTGATGGTAGGTGGAGGTAGCACAAAACGCCATATTTGAGGTTACGCCCACCTTTTGATCAAGCGTATTTAGCGCGTTTTACTCGTTCTCGTGTATTTGCACGTTATACTTTACAATCATCCCTCGCCAATTCTGGGGACTTCACTCATCACTCTCTTTTTTCACAAATGTATTAATCAATCATGCTGTTTTGTGGTTAAATACAGCCTATTATCAATCAAAAATATGCCTATTGAACCACGTTTTACGTATTAAGAATTTGTTTTTATTAATTAAGCATCATATTGGGAGTACATTCGGAGTGAAAAACCTGTTTATGACTTTCTGAATATGTTTTTTTTTTTTTTACATTTTTAGAACCCTGAAGACATGAAATAACACTCCTTTACTCTGCACTCCTATTGCACTTTGTTTACACCCCCTTGCTAATGTGCAGGCTATGGAATCACTGCAGCGACATAAGAGACGGCAGGGACTGTAAGCATAGCAGTTAAGTAGTTGTATTTATTCTAAACTTAAAGTGTTTCAAACGGAGTGGGGAAGAAGGCCAAAGTAAGGCCCTACCACTTCCACAAGCAATGGGAGGAGAAGTTTTTTTTTTCCGCTCCATGTCGGACCTGCAACGGCTGACTTTATGCAGTGTGAAATTAATGTGATCATCTCATCAATGTTTTGTGTCATTACTGACGCCTAGTGGCCGAAATATGCGTTTTTTATGCCGCTTATCCTCATTAGAGTCGCGGGTGTTTGCTGGAGCCTATCCCAGCTGACTTCTGGCGATGCACCCTGGACTAGTCGCCAGTCAATCACAGTACAAATGACTTGTTTTTCAATATTTTTTGACTAATATTATGGTCAACCACAAAAAAGCAACCATTGACTAATTAATTTAGGAAAAACTGTGATGGAATGAGGGATCGATGTCGGAACCGCTATGTGCTGAGGGACAACTGTAGTTAAAGATCAGTTTTATCCTTTTAACTGATCACCCAGTTTTATTCCTTCAGCTGCTTCCTTCATGCGGTTACTTCCATATAAATATCTATATTTATTTGCCTATTTTGGACCTTTTTCTGATTTTCTTGCATCTTTGTACCATCCCTACTCTGCTCGTCCATCAATCCAGGCCTGCATCAGCCAAATTTCTCCTAAAGCATCCCATCTGTCTGCCTTTCCCGGTCTGCGGGATGGGTTCCGGCTGTTGAGCGGGTGGCGCTGGTGGCCGGCGTGACGGCTTGGCTGTCTGGTGTCGCGTGCGATCAGGGTGCGCAAGGCCGATCGGAGCTGAGCGCCTCCGCCTCACTGCGGGTCACCTTTCACGGGCAATTAGTGTCGGAGCACGGGGCGCGCTCGCGGCTTGTCGGCCCCGCTTATCGTGACGCTCCGCTCGGGCCCCGGCGCTCCCTCTTCCTCCTGCCGCTCCTTGTTGCCTCTCCATCTCCTTGAGTTTTCCCCTGATGTGCTTTTTGCCGCTCTCTGGCTAATGGCTGCTGTCTGGCAATATGTTGTCCAACTGTTCAGCTCTGTCTTCATTACGCTCGCCTGGGCTGCAGTCATGTAGCGCTACGCATGCACATTATTCCAATTATGTCGCCCGAACATCTTCTTCAAGACTTTTACTCACTTTCACACTTCAACCCCCAAGAAAAACTTTTTTAAGGGTGTATGGTGAGCTCATGGTTTTCATTTTGGTTTTGTTTGTTGTCCATGGCTTTGGTAAGCAAGACGCTAAGGTTCATTGACTTTTAGAACCAGGACACCGCTCCTGTGTTTAGCAGTGTCTCATTTTGTGTCCGCTGTCCAAACAAAATGCTTTTCTTTCCGTTTTTAGCATTCTTAAATAGGAAGATGTGGAATTTTGTAGTAGAGTCCAATGAAAAAAACTTATAGTCACTGTGGTATTTTTTTTTTTGGTTAACTACGGTTTGGTCTCTTGCAGGGATCCTACGACATTAGTATTGCCTGGTTTCCATAAAAAAACACACATGATCCGCATATGCTGATGAATGTCTTACAAAGCCGGTCACAAAAAAAAACGATTGCCGTGCGGCAACACAAACATGACATGAATGCGCATGTGTGCTATGTCACATAAGCTTGCCAACATCCGCATTTAGCCAACTAAGAACGCACTTCGTCACTTTGTCTGAATCAACACTAGTCTGTAAAACTTCTCTGGTTTCTGTTTGACAGCTTGACACAGGCCGCGCCAATCTATGCCAGTGTGTTGGATCACTCCCTTGGCAAACCTATTGGTGTTCGAGACCTCTCGCATCTTTCTTTACGCACTTTGCCTAGCTGTCTGCAGATAACTAGCTAGGTAGCTACCTAGCTGGAATTATACACCTAGCTTTGCGGCTTCAGACAACAAATGTGACTTTATTACAGTGACTTTTGGTTTTTAAAACAAACAAATAGTGCGGTTAGTTTGGAGCTCGTTTTTGTCCCATGGGGAGGTGGTTATTACATCCATCGGGAACATTACCCATTTGCTATTGGAATTGTCTAATACAGTGGTTTTCAAACTGGGGACGCGGCATTAAGACACGGGGCGTGCGAGACTACCGCAAACACTTTTCATTATTACCACCCAGGGGGGGGGGCTGAAAATAATTGTATCTCCAAAAGGTGGGCGTTGCAAAAAAAGTTTGGGAACCACTGGTCTAAATGGCTGCCCGATACAATAGTACTCATTGTAAATACATTGAAAAATGAACACTTGAATGCACCTCACATTCTTGTCTATGCTATTCGTTGTCTATGCTCTGTTTCGGGGCAACTTTGTCAAGTTTAAGTGGAAGGGGAAAGGCGTTGGGTGGGGACATAAAGTGCCATTCGTCTAAAACACAGCTGCAGATATCTGCTGTGTCTCCCCACGGCAGCTCATGTTGTGTTCAAGCAAATGTGTAAGATTTGAGAAGTTTGAGCTGAAAATAAATTTCTTGCTTGTCATTGGGGGGTAATGGTGGGTGGACCACTTGACAACCACAGGTGTAGTAGTTTCTGTTTCTAGGCTTTTTGGCTGTAGGATCTCATGGCTTGGATTGTGGGGGGTTGGACGGGGATAAACTTGTGACAGACTAACAACTTCTTGACAAAAAATCTTGAAATGGTGTCAATCCTTGTTGGTGTTTGTTTGGGCGACCAGTGCTTACCTTACTGTGTGTTTACAGGTATTCGGCAATCTTATACGTAGACACACAACAATGTGTATGCAATAGCGAGTGCCATTCTGAATATACAGTGCGACCTCCATACATACAGTACATCATCTCATCCAGGCGCCAATATTTACTCTTATTTCTGCAACGTGGATGAAGGGAAATAAAGGAAAAGGACATTTGCATAGGGAGGAAGGGGCGGTGGGGGAGGTGGCTTCATTAAACAAAGCTAAGGACAGCAAAGAGTGCATCCTCAGCCACTGTGATGAATCGCTGCTGCATCACCAAGTCGCCTCATTGTAACCCTGATTTGCATCTGTTCCATTTTCCTTTATATTTATTATTTACTCACTTAAAAATGGAGGAAATGTACCTGCGGTCTCTTAGGATTAGACACAAAGGCCGTTGAATGTAGAAACCGTTATTAATATTTATTGAATGTATTGTCTTTATAATATACATGCATAGAAAATGAATGAATGGATTATATAATATTTTATTATATATATATAAAATAATATTTTAATATTTTCACACCTGTAAATTACTTTTGTGGCGCCCTCTGTGGGTTGTTGTCACAATGCTTTGTAAGACACACAAGCACACATGTAATACAGATCTCCTCAAAGTTTTCCACATTTCCTTTCGATTGTGGATGCCATATATTCACCAAAGCGCAGACTTATCTCCAGTGTAGACCAGTGGAAACAGAGAAAGACTCTTGTTGTTTAAGATCTTTGTATCTTTTTACTGCCTCTTGGACGTGGTTGAAATGCAAGAAGACGTCTGACGCTACCCGCGCCAGGCTGGTTTATGTGGGGTGATGGCTAGCTACTGAGCTGCAGGACCCACTCGGGACCGGGCCAGTCAGAGCTTGTCAGGGTCCCGACGACCAGATGAAACGGCCGTCCGAGGCCTGACGGCGCAGGTTCGCCTTCAAAAAGACAACATGGCGTGAGAAGGCCTGCCGAGACGCAAACGCCCATGGGTGCATTTATAAAAGAGAGAGGAAATGATTTATTCAGCATGTTTACTGTTTACACAGACTTCAAGGAGCGGAGGAGTTATTTATTTTCAGGAGCAAAAATACGATTGTAATCCCAAAGGTGGGAACTTCACTGTGCTGCGGAATTTGACGTCAGCACTGATCACCTGTTAGCAGACTTTGACACGTCTTGATTAATTTCCCAATTTCCCCCGGTTTTCCAGTTGTAGCATCAAAGTTAGTGAGTTAAAACTTTAGATTTCAACTGTAGCTATGGTGGCTAAATTATATTTAACCAGTAAATAAATGTGGCATGGAGATAACCTACATATACATTGCACACTAAGGGTGAAAATGTGCCTAAACTTGCACCTACTGTGCTTGGTGGCGTGCTTATTAAACCCTGTAAGACGGATTGACTTGAAATGTTTAAAACAACTCTACAAAAGTGACTGTTAAGCTGAATCATCTCAAAATTTGGTGCACCTTGTCGGGAGGACAACAAAACCCAGAATAATCCATCCAGGCGCTCATGAAGACATTTCAGCAAAGGCTGGGAAAAGTGCATCAGACTCCGGGGGGATTACTTTGTACTTTGCAGCTTGTTTTGGAACTTTGACACACTTCGTATGTAATATCGTGGTTACTAGGCATGGGTAATGTTATGACACACTGCATAAAGACTGGCTACTGACCCAGCAGAGCCCAGTCAACATGCCATGACTGAGCTTGAGTGACAAAAAGGTTCTCCTCTCATTCTGTGTGGAAGTGGTATGTTTTATGTGGGTTTTTTGGTGTCCTTCTGCCCAGTGCGTTTGAAACACTTTCCTAAGTTTATAAGAGTCCATTTTTGAATGACAAGAATTAGAATAAGTAAATTAAAGAAGTTAAATAGTTAGTCGGGTAGCTTGCTATGCTATGGTCCTGCAGTGATATCCTAGCCTGCGTAATATGATGTAAACAAAGACTAATAGGAGTGTAAAAGTGACTATAAGGGTGTTATTTCATGTCTGTAATAATTTTAAAACCCGCCTTTAAAAAGTCCTAACAGGTTTTCTATGCTCTAACTACGAAAATATGCCGTTTGTTGACATTGAATCCTACTTTGCAGTATTTGTAACCAAATAATGACTTAGCTTGTATGGTTTAGTGGTCATACGCTGAGAAGATGTCAGTAGAAAAGCTTTTGATTGTAAGTGGATGTGCTGTTCTTGTAAATGCGACCGCTGGCCTCTCACAAGTGTAGCGGAAGGAGGACGAGGCTCATGTTTATTCAGCGCGCGTTCATGGCAGCCCACCCTTGGGACAAATCACCGCTCAGGAGTGGCTGTCGCCCCTGGAGAGTGTAGACGACACCTTTAGGGTGTGCAGCTATATTAGGAGATAATGTGCACTATCTTAGAATGTAAACAACCAAAAAAGTATAGTTTAGTATAAAAAATAGATCTGCGGCCGCCTGCGTGACTGCAGCTGAAGTTGTTCGTGTACATTTGTGTTCAATCATGTTGTCATCTTCTGAGAGGCGACTGATTGACACCCTGAAGACAAACTCCATGGAAAAGCGACTGATCTCCAGCATGACGGGCACCAGCTATCTGCCGAGCATTAGACGAAAAACCCATCTGGTCCGGTAAATGCGCTGACAGTGATCACCAAAGAAGTCTCGTCTCACTTTTTGTGTCTGTTTGTTTGATTTGTCTTCCCGCGGTCTCAAAGATCAAGTACTACACTTTTTTTTCTCCATTCGTCAAGTGTTTTTGTTACCGTTGAAGTGAAGGCGATTTCCCACAAGCAGCCCGCTCGTTGAGAAAACGCTCAAAGTGATATTGACATGTTGTCAAGCTCGCTTCGCGATCCCTCCGAGGACGGGCTGCGATTGTGATTCTTCTTCTCCCCTTCCTTCTCCAGTTCATCTCCCACAAATTATTTGTTGCCCCTGTTTTTACACGCCCCCGTCTCCCCTCAGTCAACGTGTTCGGAGATTGTCTGTCTAAAACGCGGCCATTACTGTTTGGAAATGTGACTAGTCAGTGATCAGCAACATCCTGTTCCAAATCTTTCTATCCTTTTGTAGAATGATTGGTAGGATTTTTAGCTATCCTAAGAGGGTGTCATCCCTTTAATGGACATTTATTTCAGGACTAGGAGCTCCAAGCTTTAAAGACCTGCTGTGGACATTTGGAGTGGTTGTTGGAGTGGGGAAGGTATTGAACCCCCCAAACTGATGTTCATCCTTACATTCAGTTTACCTGTGCAGGACAATGCAAATTAAATGATACAAAAAATAGATAAAATATTCTAATCAAATGTACTAACTAAATATAATTTTCAAAACATTGCATTTACATATTTAGGTTTTTAAGAATGTGTTTGATAATTGTATCAAACATTTTACCCGCCTCCTTTTTTCAGTTCATTCTCAGTATTTAGTTGAGTTTTAGTGAAAACATTTTGTGACTTTTGTGAAATAAACTACACTAAATCACTAAATTGTTTTTGTTTTTTGCATTGTTGTGGAATGTAGGGAAAATGTTGAGAGCGTTTGAATATGATGCACTAGGGGTTTAGCATCATAGTAAACCTTCCTAACATGGCCCCAAAATGGCTCCAGGCTGCCTCTTTCATTGACCAGCCTATTTGGGAATCAGGGATCGTGTTTTTCTGCATTGGGAAAAAAAAATAGATGTATGGTGATACCCAGTCAGACCCCCAGCTGAGGTCATGAAAGTTGTAGTGATGTTCTTCTTAGAGCCTTCTTGCAAAACCACAAGGCCCGGCGTGCACAGATGATTTTTGCTATGGACCATAAAACGACCATAAGGGCAATGAGCCTTTAAGAAATGATGGAGAGGTGGCCGGCAGGAAGACGGGTAGGGTTCTTTTTTTTGAGTTGCTGTTGCATTTTTTTTAAAAATGTATCACAATTACGGTACGTTTCCAAATGTGAGAATCTCCTACCAAGAAAAGACATCCAATAGAAGCATACTGTACTACTTTATGAGAATGGGTTGCTCTATTTTCTACATTAAAGGTCCTGTATTATTCTATTATTCAGCAATTTTAAATAACCTCCAGTGGTCCCACAAGAGTGTATTGGAAGTGTGTTGTCCAAAATCTGACCTTGGTGCTGGAATTTCAAATTGCTTTGAGGGAACAATGTGAACTATGTGTTTGTAGCTTGAATGCTTATGAGGTGTTTGTCACACACGCACGGTGTGTCTCCAAGTGCACTCTCTCCAACTTTTACATATACAGCCATACATTGGTGAGCATCATTAATCTGTTCCAGAAGGTCTGACTCAAACTAAATCGGACTCTAACTGAAGCAAATTATCCCTTTAGAAAATGATGTAGGTAGAATGAAGTCCTTCACCCTTGTCTTGGTACGGTCCATCGCCTTTGTCTTTTGTGCGGTCCACGTTTGTTACATCATGCATCTCTGTACAAACTCTGATGTAAACAAACGCTGTCCTAAAATGGCGCCATCGGCCCACGATGCATTTCCTGATCATGCGCAATTATCACGAGATGTATTCTTTGTGCGAGATCCAAGATGTTGGCGTAAACAAACCAGACGGTATTTTGGACGCCAAACAATTGGGTAAATTTGCAGTAGATCACATACAATGAAACATTGAGGAGTGAGACAAGAGGTCACAGGAGGACACAAATGTTAGCAGAGCTATCATTTCACGACAGGAGACGATACACAGGATAGAGTCTACAGGAACGAGACGAGACAACATTTTACCAAAGAGTCTGCATGACTAACAGGCTCACTCTGTTCATGCCGTTGTGTCCATAGAACAACCACGCCGAGGTGCTGGACCAGCGCACAGAGTGAGTCTGCTTTCTGCCTGTTTGGAGACAGGACTGGTAAAATAGACAAGGATGCACGAGGCTATATAATGAGGCCAGTAAAATTATCGGGTTCATTTTCATTTATTGCGTGATGAATCAATGAATGTGTTATTGTCCCAGGTTTAGTGTCCATGAGACAGTTTTTTCGACAAATCTTGTCACGTTTTAATCTTGCGAGATCTTTTGACACCTCCTACTATCTGAACTACAGTGGTAACATTACGCTCGCATTGTAACAGCAACCTCATGCTAGGTTAGCCTGGTCGCTGAAGACAAATATAACAAAAAGACTTACAGCTGCCAGATTTGACATAGTGACGGCCAGACGTTATTTTAAGATGTGTAGCGAAGCCTGGGGAAGGAGGTTTTGGGGAAAACACGGTCGGCTTTCATTAAAGGGTCATAATACATAACCATAATTGACGTTCCTGTGAAAGTCTTTTTAAGGTCCAGTGGAGTATCTCCTAATCCAACCTTGGCTGCAGCATTGTACACCTGTACTTTTATACATCGAGGACAACAAAATAAATTCCCCCGATCTTCCTTGCGAACACGCCGACCTTTCTCTGTTGTGGTTGTATGTAAAATCCTCCCCCTCACTTCACAGTTCAGCCCGGCGTGCACCTCCGAGCTGTCGTGTGATGATCATTCCATGGCAGATGAGAGCTGCCACACAACGCCACGCTCTAAGAGCCCTCGGGGGCAAAACGGATGGCTTGCAACGTTGCGCCATTTCACCTGAATTAGTCTTTGCTAAGTGCGTCGCTCCTGGCGTTCTCCGGCTGTGCTGTAGGTGGGTCTCAATCAGTCGGAGCAGCAAAGGAAAAACTGTGTAAACTCTGCTTTCTATTCACAGGACCTTCAATGCATGCGTTTGATGTCCTGCTAAATACTTGGCCATCATATTGTTGAGTCGTTTCCGCCTATTCAATTCCGCACGGAGAGAGAGAACCTCATTTTAGGCCCAATCGGGGGGAATCGCACTGATGTAAATGCGCTTACCGATTCCTTTGTTTGGCTCGGACAGCTCGTGATTCGTCTTTTGGACTTTTCGATGGGTCTTTCACCTTTATTTGATTTTTTTCCCCGCTCTGTGTCCTCGGCAGGGTGCGAAGGGGTGGTTGGAAGCATGTCATCCCCTGATAAAAGCCGCTCCTGATGCTTTTTAATGCATCATCAAGGCTACAGGGCTGTCCAAGTCGCTTAGGAGTTAACCAAATAAACACTGACAATGAAATTAATAATGCATATTGTTTGCGAAAGCCTCAGCTGGATGATTTGACTGATGTATGCAAGGATGGTAATTTATTGAAAGTAAATTCATGTAATTGTGCAGCAGAACTTGATGAAGCAAAAGAAGGTGTCAGCACGGCTTCCATCACCATCAGAAGAAAGAAATCATTAAAGAGCAAAAACAACATCCGGCTTCAAACGACAAACACTGACTTTATGGATGTGTTTCATGTGGACCAAAGTTCACCGCGGCTCCTATGGTAAATATGTCACGTTTGCTGTTGCTTGTTTGTGATTGCTTTTGGCTTTATTTATTTTTCCCGTCCGCTCCGCTGGGATGTAAACACTCACTCAGCACGTGTATCAAAGTCGTCGGTGTAGATTTAATTTGAAGAACAAGAGTCGTCGTCGTCAAATCGTACGTCCGCGATGAGGAGCTCAAACGCTGGGTAAAAATAGTGCGGCTGTCTTTATGCTAATTTCGCTGTGGGCAAAATGATGTGTAAGTGATGGCTGACTGGTGTCAGGAAGTGACAAAGTGATTTACACTGTGGGACTGAGGCGGAGGCTGCTCACAGGCATTTTTTTCACTTCCTCCACAGCGCCTGAGTTGGAATAATTGCCCAGTCTGTATTGTAACATTTACTTGCCGTTCTCTACATAGAATTATTTTATGTTCTACTCTTGAAAGCTGGTGTGTCTTTTCATTCAAGCTCCTCATTAAGGCCTCCGTGTACACGCCCACCCCTTCACTGAGGACAGTTGTTAATAAAGGCTTCCCTACACATATTAAAATGAAGCCTGGAGCCCTCAGCATGACAGCATGATGGTAAAGTCTGGGCTGGACAAAATTCAGAATTGGGTGGAGAATCCCTGAATTTGAATTTGAATAGCGGTTGCAAACAGGAAGCAGAATTGCACATCAGATTCAAATTGCAGGAAGTAGAATTGAAATTCAAGGAAATTATTGATGCATGTTTGTCAAATGAAGCTTTACAGACTTTAAAACAAGAAATTTATAAAAACATGATTGTATTACTTATATTATAACAGTGTATTCAATGAAGTAATTGATTGTTGTTCATTCAATTATTTTCTATACCGCTTATCCTCATTAGGGTCGTTGTTGTTTGAAATCACAAATTAACATTGAAAACCCACGCAGATAAAACAGATCATTAAAACTGTGAAAACTTTCTAATTGTTGGATAGGCGGATAGAAAAGCACTCCAAAATGAATCAATCCCCACAACAAATGGAAACCGCAGCACAATCTTCAATTACCATTCCAGTCCATAAAGGCTACCTCAAATTTCACACGGCTCCTCCAAGTAAGTTTATGTTATGCAAATAAGACTTTGATATTTGGTTGTTTCACAAAAGTAGGATTCAGACATCCAGGATAAATGAGCTGAGCTCAACCAACCCAAAACAGTTTGCACAAAACCCAAGCCAGAATGAGTAGACAAGGATTAATCAAGCCGGGTGAAACAATCCAGCATCAGTGTGCACACGCAGCTTCCTTTAAAAAGACCCTGCTATTGATCACAGAGTCACCGATTGACCATGGCAATGAGAGCGGCATCCCCTACAGAAACAGAAATCATCATGGAGGCTTACGAGAATGCCAAATAGCAAATAAAGAAGAAAGCCAATACCGCCACAGTCATAAAACAAAAAGAAAGCGCGGCAAAGTATTGTGGAGACGAGTTGCAATACTTTTTACATGGAGAACTTGCTGCCGTGTCTGTTCGGGGGAGCATGTGGGGGGATGTCTACATAGCCCTGTGTGAAGAAGTGATTGGCCCCTACAGCTAATAAGTGGTTGGGCCACCCTTAGTAGCAGTTTGCCATAACTTGCAGTGAGTCTATTACAGCGCTGTGGAGGAATTTTGGCCCACTTATCTTTGCAGAATTGTTGTCATTCAGCCACATTGGGGGATTTTGCAGCATGGAACACCTTTTTAAGGTCATGCCACAGCACCTCAATAGGATTCAGGTCAGGACTTCAAAGTCTTCATTTTGTTTTTCTTCAGCCATTCAGAGGTGGACTTGCTGGTGTGTTTTGGATCATTGTCCTGCTGCAAAAAACAAGCTGGTTTCAGCTTGCGGTCACCAACGGACATTCTCCTTCAGGATTTTTTGCTAGACAGTAGAATTCATGCTTCCATTCATCCCAGCAAGTCTCCCAGGCCCTGAAGCAGCAAAACCGCCCCAGACCATCACACTACCACTACTATATTTTACTGTTATGATCTTTTTTTGAAGCTTGTATGCCAGATGTAATGGGACACACGCCTTCCAAAATTCCCAAAACTTTTGTCTCGTCAGACCACAGGGTATTTTCCTAAATATCTTGGGCATCATCAACATGTTTTCTGCCAAAATAGAGACAAGCCTTAATGGTGTTTTTGTTTAAAAGTGGTTTTGGTCTTGGAACTCTACCTTGGAGGCCGTTTATGCCCGCGTCTTTCTGATGGTGGCGTCGTGAACACTGACCTTATCTAACGCAAAATTGATATATCTCAGTTAATTTCTGTCAAGTTGTGTTTTACAGACATCCTAAACCGGGTGTTCCTGGTAGGATTTGAAATTTTCTGCATTTTGAAGAGGACTTTAGCTGCCAGTACATCAATTAGGAATGTGTTGCTAATGATGTAATGCATTCATTGTTAGCTGCCACTGTTTGACGTGTTCTACAATACATCTTCCTGTTAAATTTACTTTAGAACCAGTTGTGTATTATGTTCCCCTCTCCTGCCAGATGACAAACTATAACTGTCAATTTGTCCTCCCTCTTCTTTTCTCGTGTTAACGTGATCTCCAACCGCCAAACATGGTGTCATGCTTTTCTGACAGGGCCTTGGGAGAGAGTTTATCTCATCATTAATTAAGTATCATATTCCCCTCCATGCTGCCTGTGCATAATTAGGAAAAGAGGATTGGGGGAAAAGGAGCGTTGGGGGGTGGTCATTTGGGAAGGCTTATTAACTGGAACAAATTTGTCAAAGCAGGGAGAGACGGATAAAAGCGAGCGAGTGTCGTCGCTGACAAGGTCGGTGATTGATAACTGCACCAGTCGCCACACCAGTCCAACTCGGGGGAGATGTGACGGAGGGAAGGTGGAGGAAATGCGGGAGGAAGGACGAGGGCGGCAGGTGGGGGCTGGGAGGAAATGATTGGAGACATATGCTAGCGCTCAAGACCGATAGAGTCGGAGAGAGAGAGAGGCCGGGAGGAACGACGTAGGGAAACAAAGATGGAGAGTCAAACCTTCCTTCTGTATATCTGGGAGGAGGACACCATCCTGTATGTTAGCAGATGATGTTTGGAGGAAAGGGTGTGAGTAAAACAACTCATGGGTGGGACACATGGGCCTTTAATAGCTTACTGTCTACGCATGTTTCCACATGACCGTATGTAACAGTTGTGGCTCCCCCTACAGCTTGTGGTCAAAATGCGAGCATACATGAGCATCATTTCAGGACTAAAGATTTGTACACCTATAAGCCACACTGGTCTATGGGCCGTGGGTGTCCACGCCATAACATGGGATGTTTGGTACACAGAAAGATGCTGCACAGAGGTTTTGTTTGTTAGAACAGTCCATGTAAGATGATAAGTTAAACAGTAGCCTACCAGAAAAGTTGATCTTTGCTTTCTTCATCCTCCTCCTGGAAACTTAACCCACCAAAGTCATCTTCAGTGCCAGAATTGAGCCTCATAATTCCTTCATCACACACTTTGTCAGTCTCTTGCTCTTTTGTTGTCCCGCTTTGAAGCGCTTCAGCTTGAAATGTCCTCTACTTCACGGAGTAGTCCAGCCTTTCAAAACCAGTTTTTTTACACACTTCAGTCTTGCAATCCTACTTCCACTCGATGTTCCCCTATCGTCACTCGTTAGCTCCAACCATCAGATGTGAAAGACTATTTTTTCAAAAGCTGCCGCGTGCTCACATTTTACACGTGCTCGTCAGTCCCCAGTCTAACCCAAATGTTGTGGCAATTTAGCCCCCTCAAGTTAGAGCTTTTGTAGAGCTTTGTGAGAAATTTCAAGTCATTCAGACTTCTGGGGCTTAATAACAATACAATACAAAATTTAATACAAATAATGTCACAGGCAACCCTGTACACATGGTGCATGCAAAACTACCTAGCCGATTTCTGTAGTTCATTGGCGGGTGTCTGCTGTGACAGTCCGCTGGCATTTGTGACCAAGTGGGGCAGTGACCCACCAGATCAAAAAATAAAAAAGACGTGGTGTTTGTATTGCACGTAAACGCCACCTGCAAGACTGTAGTGAAAAAGTCATGTTTTCAAATGTTTAGGCCATGATGGGTTTGCATTTGACGTATTTTGAGTGCAGACATGACTTTGTGAAGTGGCAGTATAACAGCGGGCGTCTTGCTCATGTGATTGATATTCCAAAGTGTGCAGAAAAACAAACTTTATTAGCGTGAGCCACGTCGTCGCCTCGTCATTACACGCACACGCACATGCACACGCAAAACTTCTGAGAGCCATTACATCTTTTGAAGGGGTGGGGGAGCGGTGTTTGATTGACAGGGTTGGCCTTGCCTTAATAGAAGATAATTGGGCAATTTTGAAGGGTCTCTGAAAAATGACCAAATAATAACACGCGACTTGACTTGAGACTTGTTTTCTCAGATAATTGTGCAAAAAGCATCTGGCACGCCATTAGTTCCATTTTCACATTAGAATAATAATCCTGTGCGGCTAATAGAGTCGCTCAAATGTCGGCCTCGCGCCTGGGTGGTGCTGCGGTGAAGCTTGCCGTGAAATACCGTACGGCGACATGTAGCATCCACCTTTTGCGTTTTATTCCTTGGCATTTTCACGTCTTAGATTCTACAGTGTGCCATTTGCACATCTAATGAATCATTATTACGATCAATGAAGCACTTCAGGGGCTCCTGCTTAATAAATTCAAAAACAAAACGGCCCGTCAGTGCCTCGCCCCAGCTTCTCTTTCTAAATGTCACAACATTATCACAATTAACAGACAAAATGCATGCATGATGAATGCTGTTATAATATCAATTACTAATGCTAATTTGGCTGCGGGCAACAAAAACAACAAAAAAATCAGGTCTTGTTCTTTGCCCTGCTCCCTTTTGTTTTTAATAAGACAATAACAATCCCTAGGGGTAGCGGGAGCGTTATTGTTGGGCTCACCCCAGTGAGAGATTACACCAATATGGCGTCCCCAATTAAAGGCTAATTAAGACATGTTGTTTCAAACTTTATTGCTGTCCATAAAACTTTGATTATGCAAACATTAGCCAACATTAAGGGCTTAATGGCATCTGCCCCTGTGATTACCGGCGACAATTTTATGTACTGAGCCCACTCTTATGAGGAAAAATGAATAATTTAGAATGCAGCCTGGAAAGATTTGTTGGTTAGGTTTTTAACGCCTGCGGTTTGAAGTACACAGCAATACTGAAAAGGGATTCAAACTTGCTGAACATTAAAAACAACAAAATATCAGACCAAAAACTAGTACAGTAGATTAACTGTTTATGACTTTCTAAATATATGTTTTAACTAGCATAGCAAGCTACTGCGCTAACTAGTTAGCCTCTCCAATTTACTTCTAAACTAAAGCTGCAGACCGTTTGTGAGACGACCCCCAAACTGTGAATTGAAGCCACAGTACACAGTGAAGACAGTGAAGCATCATGATATGGCCATGTTTGTCCTACTATGGTGTTGGGTCTATTTATCCCATAGCAGGGATCATGGATCAGGTTGCATATGTCAAAACACTTGAAGAGGTCATGTTGCCTCATGCTGAAGAGGACGTGCTCTTAAAATGGGCGTTTTCAACCAGTAAAGTCTTGTTATGTTATTATGTTACGAAGTGGCCGCCACCTTAATCCAACAGATACCTTGTGGGGTGACATCAAAAATGCTTTTTCCCAAGCAAAACCAAGAAATGCTAATGAATTGTGGAATGTTGTTAACGAATCTTGGAGTGGAATACCAGCTGAAAGGTGCCACAAGTTGGTTGACTCCATGCCACACATTTGTGAAGCAGTTCTAAAAAACTAAATGTTAGTCATTCACAGGATTGACAAATCCTTGAAACAAAAATGTTCTGAGTTTATAAAGTTGTCGGCAGACACTGCTATGTTTTTTAACACACCCCTTTCAACTACTGCACAGCCTTAAGAGCGTGCATATCATGAATGCTGGATCTTGTTTGTTTTCTGAGAATATACTGCACCAACAGGTAACTTGTTTGCCGTGTAGCAATAAAAATATACTAATAACAATGATTGATCTGGTTAGTCACTTTGTACTGCTGTTATTTTGAATACTACTGTAATTTCAGTACTCGGGTTATGTACATTTTTGTGGAATTATGTGTAAATATTTTTACAGCCATATTGAATTCAGTTCAATTCAATGATTTGAACTATTTTGATGACCTGGCAACTTTATAACTGTGAATGTAAAATACTAATCATTAGTGTTTTAGAATCGGAGGTAGCTCTTTGGGCGCTTGCTGGCTGGAAAAAAGTGAGCACTCTTATGCTATACAGTAGTTGTGTCGTCGTTTTTCTCAGGAAATTGACAATACGGAACCATATTTATGGAAATTAACCCTTTTTTCATGATGATTCTGTTGAAAAAAGTAGCAACCTATGTCGTCGTCAACTGAAGTGGGCACTTTTTAGCAATCAGAACACCACAGTCGACGGGGTGTTGGTCGACAAAAGCGGGTTCCACCTCAAATTTAGGAGGTTAGCCTTGTTGTCTTATGTCTTCACTTTTTTTTGTTTTTTTGCTGAGCGGAGCGGAGCGACCTGCAAAGGAAGTGGAATCATCATCTCGTGCTTTCCCATCTTTGGAAAGGCGATATTAATAGTGCGAGCTCTTCCGAGTCACCTGAAAAATGAGTCCAAGGACGAGGATTAGCGTCGGGAGAGGCGTGGCCGTCCGCTGTTGAGAAACGACACAACTCGCAACACGCGAGATTAATGGTACTCAGATGGCTTTTAATTAGCGCAGCTGCGCTCATTAATTATCTGTCGGCAACACACAAATATTTTTACACTCTCTTCTGTGTTGATTTATTTGATTTCGTTTGCCGCTTGATTTAGACAAATGGGTCCTTGTTTCAGATTTTGCCAACACTGTTCGGCACAGCGGGACAATGCCCCAACTTGCTCCTCACTCTGGTTCGTTATTGATGAGCCGCGACGCTCGCCCTCACGGATAATCGGACACATTTGAGTACGAGTCATTCCTCTTGAACGATCGGAATTTTACCACTGTAGAGGTGAAGCCGCAAGTCGATTAACATAAAAATGATGCCTGCAGTTAGCCTCTAATGTATTTCTTCTAAACTTAAGAAGCCAAAAATGTACCACTTCCGTAAGAACTTTCTATCATGTCAGACATGCTGTGGTTGACTTAATGCAGTCATATTGTCATAATGTCTCAATGTTTTGTACATCGCATTGCACAGACTACGGGATCACTGCAGGGACATGCTGTATAAGACGTCCGCCGCCGGCGTGGAAAGCTACCGAGCTAACTAGTTAGCCTCTTCACTTTACTGTTTCTCGCGGAGTGGGGAAGTAGGACAAAGAAGCCAAAACCTTACCACTTCCTCACAGAATGAGAGGAGAACGTTAGTTCCACTTGATCTCAGCCACGGCATGTCGGCTCGACTCTGCTGGCTCAGTAGCCAGTCTCCATGCTACGTGCAAAGTAATGTAATCTAATGTCTTGTCAACATTCCTGCCACCTATTTTCCAGAATACTACATATTGCTTGTATTTCAATATATTTTGACAAATAATATGCCATAGCACACCAGGAAACAGTCATATTCATTCAATAATTTCTGAAAAACAATGACATAGCCATCATTTAATAATCAAACCACGATATTGCAAGGGATGACTGTAACATGAAATACAAATCCCTGAAATTGTGAAGAAAAACATCTGCACAAAGTTGGTTTTACACAGATGTTCATGTTCTTAACGAGATGATCCTTTTTTCATGCCAATTAAAATGTTTTTCTGGCATTGCTCATGTGATGCTAGATAAATATTCCACTTATCTCCGTCTGTCATGAACTCCCTCCTTCCACTTCCTCTGGTCTCAACCTCACAGCACACTTCTTTGAAACTCTCATACGACGGCAAGGACAGAAATTAAAATTTCATTATTTACTGCAGCCGCCTTTTTTCGGGAAGGCAATTAGCATGGTGTGTGCCGCACGGCCCAGGGATATTTATTGCCAGGGCCTCGCCTCGCTTTCTTATCCTGTCGCTTTCATCCTGTGTAGCTGCGTTCGCGATGCTCGTTAGAGTCGCGTTGGACAATTTAGTCCAACATGTGAACTTGAGATTGGACATTAAAGCCATAAATCATGGACTGATTGGCTTTTGGCGCATTTAAAGGGCTAGCGTGTCGTTTTTCATCACATTCATGAAAACATAAGCAATGTTTTGTAAACTGTAAAAACCTGATTAGAATGCAGGTTTTGGGAAAGCCAAAGAGGTGAGCAAAACAACTACGTATGTAGGAAATCAAATTTTTATACACTGATTTTTGGGAGGCTGCATTTCAAGCATGTCTTTAAAATGAGTTTTTCATTTTTTCTGGCGTATGACTAGTAATATGTAATAATTTACATTTTAATTGGTGTTTGATAATGAAAAACATTAAGATTTTGGCTGGTCTTTGCTGCCAAGAGAATTATTTAATGTATCAATTCATATTATTTGTATGTAAAATGAAATATGAATTATATTTAATTTAAAAAACAACCTCACCAGGGAGGTGCTTGGGAGGCATCCGAAGGATCAGCGGCTCTACTCTGAGCTCCTCCCGGATGGCCGAGCTCCTCACCCTATCTCTTATGGTGAGTCCCGCCACCCTACGGAGGAAACTCATTTCCGCCGCTTGTATCCGCAATCTCATTCTTTCGGTCATGACCCATAACTCATGACCATAGGTGAGGGTGGGAACGTAGATCGATCGGTAAACAGAGAGCTTTGCCTTCTGGCTAAGCTCTCTTTTCACCACGACGGTCCGGTACAGTGACGGCATTACTGCTGATGCTGCACCGATCAGTCTGTCAATCTCACGCTCCAACCGTCCCTCACTTGTGAACAAGACCCCAAGATACTTGAACTCCTCCACCTGAAGCAAGACCTCACTCCCAAACCGGTGGGTACAGTCCACCCGTTTCCGACTGAGAACCATGACTTCGGATTTGGAGGTACTGAGTCTCATCCCAGAAACTTCACACTCAGTTGCAAACCGCTCCAGTAAACGCTGAAGGTCACAGCCTGATGAGGCCATAAGGACCACATCGTCTGCTAATAGCAGAGACGAGATCCTAAGGTCACCAAGCTGGACTCCCTCAACACCTTGACTGCGCCTAGAAATTCTGTCCATGAAGATTATGAACAGAATCGGTGACAAAGGGCAGCCTTGGCGGAGGCCAACGTTCACCGGAAACAAGCTCGACTTACTGCTGGCAATGCGAACCAGGCTCCTGCTTCGATTGTACAAGGACCGAATGGCACGTAGAAGCGGACCATCAATCCCGTACTCCCGGAGCACCCCCCACAGGACACCACGAGGGACACGGTCGAATGCCTTTTCCAGGTCTACAAAGCACATGTAGACTGGTTGGGCAAACTCCCACATACCCTCGAGTACCCTTGCAAGGGTGTAGAGCTGGTCCAGTGTTCCGCGACCGGGACGAAAACCACATTGCAGCTCCTCTAACCGAGGTTCGACTAACGGTCGTACCCTTCTCTCCAGCACCCTGGAGTAGACTTTCCCAGGAAGGCTGAGGAGTGTGATCCCCCTATAGTTGGAACACACCCTCCGGTCACCCTTTTTAAAAATGGGGACCACCACCCCGGTCTGCCAGTCCAGAGGTACTGTTCCTGACTTCCATGCAATGTTGTAGAGGCGTGTCAACCAACACAGTCCTCCAACATCCAGAGCCTTGAGGAATTCCAAGCGGAACTCGTCTACACCCGGAGCTTTGCCACTGGGGAGTGATTTAACTACCCCAATTACCTCAGCCACGATGATAGAACTGTCCACATACGTATCTTCAGACTGTGATTCCTCTACAGAAGGTATGTCAGTGGGATTGGGAAGGGCCTCAAAGTATTCCTTCCACCGACCAACTATATCCTCAGTCGAGGTCAGCAAGCCCCCGTCCGCACTGTAAACAGTGTGAACTGGGGACCGCTTCCCCTTTCTGAGGTGTCACACAGTTTGCCAGAACCTCTTCGAGGCCGACCGAAAGTCGTGGTCCATAGCCTCACCAAACTCCTCCCACACCCGGGTTTTTGCCTCGACCACCACCAAATCCGCATGCTGCTTGGCTTGCCAGTACCTGTCAGCTGCTTCGGGAGTCCCTCAAGCCATCCATGCTTGATAGCACTGCTTCTTCAGCTTGACAGCAGCCCTAACCCCCGGTGTCCACCATCGGGTTTGGGTGTTGCCACCACGACTGGCACCGAGCACCTTGCGGCAGCAACTACGACTGGCTGCCTCAGCAATGGAAGCATCGCCCATTCGGACTCAATATCCCGGACCTCCCTCAAGATGCAGGCGAGAGTTGAAGACTCGACAAACGGGAGCCCCTGCCAAACGTTTCCAGCACTCCCTCACTACGCTTTGGGCCTACCAGGTCTGTCCGGCATTCTTCCCCGCCATCTATACCAACTCATCACCAGGTGGTGGTCAGTTGACAGCTCAGCCCCTCTCTTCACCCGCGTGGCCAGAACATGCGGACGCAGGTCTGATGATACGACCACAAATTCGATCATAGACCTGCGACCTAGAGTTTCCTGGTGCCAAGTGCATTTATGGGCATCCTTATGTTCGAACATGGTGTTTGTTATGGACAAACTGTGATTCACACAGAAGTCCAGCAACAACACACCAAACGGGTTCAGATCAACCACGCCCCTCCAAGTCACACTGTCATTGCCCACATAGGCGTTGATGTCTCCCAGTAGAACTATGGCGTCACCAGCTGGGGTGCTCTCCAGAACCCCTCTGATTACCTCCAAGAAGGCTAAGTACACTCCATGTCCCAAGAACCATATTTGACCGCTGAAGACCAGATCGCCCGGACACCCGCCCTCGACCACTGCCCAATTTGCATGGCACTTGACCCTTATGTTTGCCCCTGCAGGTTGTGGGGAGCGGGGGAGAGCTTTCGTGCTGATTCTTCAGGCTGGGCCCGGCCAGGCGCTCGCTTGCAAGACCCTCCCCCAAGCCTGGCTCCAGGATGAGGCCCTGGTGTCTCACTTCCGAGCGAGGTGCGGTCACTCCTCTTGGTTTCAAGCATAAGGGTCTTCTGAATCACTCTAAGTCTGGCCCGTCACCTAAAACCTCTTTACCTTGGGAGACCCTACCAGGTGCTTTATGCCCCCGACAACATAGCTCCTAGGATCACTCGGAATATTTTAATTAATATTTTATAATTTTAAAATATATATTTTTTTGGTTGCACAAAGCATTTTTTAAATATTTTTTTTTAATTAATTTTAAATATGTAAGCATGTCCCTAGTGCAAAAATTCAGTATGTACAAATATATCATAACCCATGAAATTTGTAGTTTTTTTCTGCTTTTATTTAGATTTAAATATAAATATTTTATTTATGATAATGGTTTATATAAATAACCCGCGACCCTAATGATTATAAGCGGTATAGAAAATAAATAAAGGATTTATATAAATATAATTATTTCATATAATGAGAACATTGTTTTTATTTTCCCCAGTAACCGCCCAGCATTATTTATACATAAGGTTCTGTACATTTTATAATTCTAATTCCTATTCCAGGAATAATTGAGTTAATTGAGATGTGATGTCATAAAACATCAAAGTTGCTCTCGTCACCCTCAGAAGATGTAACAGATTGACCATTTGGGGTTTTTTGCGCCAAATAAAAGTGCAGGCTGACCGACAGCAACAGGATTTGCTTTCACTGGCGTTAATTAAAACTCCAGTTAACTGTGGGGCAAAATGCGGCGAAAACAAGTGTTTGTTCATAACAGCTCTTTTGCATGCCTCCCACCAGTCACACACACACACCTTGCTGTGTATTACTTTTCTGTTTTAATTCTGTGAAAAGCCTGGTAAGCAGTTGGAGTATCAGTAAAAATAACATTCCTGTCAAGGTTGTAGGTTTGCGAGGTGCGGTAGGTAATACCGAGTGATTTGATTATACGCCGCCGTTTCCCCGCTTTGACTAATAAGTACTTTTCAAACCTGCCTTACTGTTTGGTGGCGGCGGTGCTCCGGGGTTCCTCCGCGAGTTAACCTTCACACGCTATCATTACTGTCACTCTGCGCGAGAACTTAGAGGCGCTCACTTTCTTACGACTTAAAATCACCGTTTCCCGGTTTCTCCTGTTGAGTCTGGCTCCAAACTTTTTCCTGACAAACGCTTTTCCCTTCCTAGCTTAGCGGCTAGCTAAATACTGTACAGCGGTGTGAAATTGTTCCTATTTTTTTCATGTTTGTCACACTTACACATCATCAAACAAATTTAAACACATTAAACACAACAAAAACGCCAGTTTTGAAAGGACACTTTTTACCATTAGAGGAGAAAGACTACATGAAACCAAACCTACATGACCCTGTGTGGTCTCTGCACGCCTCACTTGCCTCAGTTAAGGTCCAATCCATTCCAGTCCAATCAGTGTTCATGACTCCACCATAAGAAAGACACTGGGCAAAAACACCCTGCATGGCAGACTTCCAAGACCTCAGTTTTGTCAGAAAACATCTTGATGAGCCCCAAGACATTTGGGAAAATACTCTGTGGTCTGATGAAACAAAAGTTGAACTTTTTGGAAGGTGTGTGTCTCATTACATCTGCGTAAAAGTAACGCCACATTTCAGGAAATAACATCATAGCAACAGTAAAATGTGGTGGTGGTAGTGTGATGGTCTGGGGCTGTTTTGCTGCTTCAGGACCTGGAAGACTTGCTGTGATACATGGAGCCGTAAATGCTCCTGTCTAGCAAAAAATCCTAAAAGGAATGTCTGGCCATCTGTTAGTGAGCTCAAGATGAAACCAACTTGGGTTGTACAGCAGGACAATAATCCAAAACACACCAGCAAGTCCACCTCTGTACGGCTGAAGGAAAACCAAATGAGACTTTGGAGTCAAAGTCTTGACCTGAATCATATTGAGATGATGTAGCATGACCTTAAAAAGGCTCTTCATGCTGGAAAACCTTCCAATGTGGCTGAATGACAACAATTCTGCAAAATTCCTCCACAGCGCTGTAAGAGACTCATTGCAGTTAATTGCAGTTGTCGCTGCTGAGGGTGGCCCAACCAGTTATTAACTTTAGGCTAAAATCACTTTTTCACACAGGACCACGTGTCTTTGTATTTTATGCTACCTTAGTAATCAAAAGTTTCATTTAAAAACTGCCTTTTGTGTTCAGTTGTGTTGTCATTGACTAATATTTTCATTTGTTTGATGATTTGAAACATTTAAGGGTGACAAACTTGCCGAAAATAACAAATCACACCGCTTTATAAATATTTACAGTATACTGTATATTTTTAAACAAGAAACGCCTTCAAACCAAAATGGCTGACGCAGTGTGCGTCTTGATGAACATGTGTAGCAGATTTTTGTGTAATTGGACACAGTGGTGGATGCTAATAGTTTATAACTCTCGGGGGTTGGCGAGCTTTGCAAAAATGTTGTACAAAGTGTGAAATGTTCAATTTCACACTTTGTGTTTTTCAGGAAGCTCAGGATATGATGAAAAAAACAATTCCCACACAGTTGTCCCCACCTATCAATATCGCTTCCTCACTAAATAGCTTAATGCATGTTTACTGTCAGTCAATTTTGAAAGAAGTTATGTAGTTTCGTTAGATTACATTACCTTTCATGCTGCATAAAGCCTGGCTACTGAGCCAGCAGCGCTGAGCCAACATGCCATGGCTGAGATTGAGCGGTGGCGGGGAGGTAGGTAAGTTTTTGGCTTCTTTGTCCTTCTTCCCTTCTCCGTTTGAAACCCTGAGTTTAGAATAAGCACATCGGAGAGACTAACTAGTTAGCTCAGTAGCTTTCTATCTTAGCGGCGGCCGTCCCTGCAGAGATTTTCTAGCATGCATGATGTAAACAAAGGGTAATATTAGTTTTAAATAATGTTGGCCATAAGAGTAGAAGTAAGCTGTAGTTCAACTAGCAAACTAGTTAAGACTGAATCAACAGTGCATCTGCTGGTCCCAGCCATGTACTGCATTTAGACCCGAATGCTTCAAGACCTGATTAATCAACAGTCGACCGTACCGAGTTAATCAATTATGGTGTCCATTCCTAGTTTCCATGTAACGGAGGCAAGTTGACGTTCTTTCTCCCTAGAATGTATCATTACCCCTCCGTTATGACCTCACATGTCCCACCCCGTTGTGACACCTTCTGCCCTTGTTAAGTGGCCGTGCTCGCTCTCCTCGTTCACAGGTGAAATCTATCCCCTCACGCCGTCCTCCAGGGCCCCGAGTGGACTGTAAGAGAATTTTTCCAGCCCCTCTCGCCAGACCGCTAAAGCTGAGAATAAATGGCCGAGGTGGCGAGACTGGACAGAAAAATCAATGCCTGTTTATACAGACATGACAGTGGCGGCGCCCGAGCAATTCTAACACTTGCTCCTCCAGACGTGCCTTTGGACCCTGCTCCCCCAACACCAGCCCCCCCGGACCCCTCGACTGTGCTGTAAAGCGTGGGTGGGTGCCACTGAGGGTGTGACACTGTGCTCGTTTTTGCTCTCCATTTGTTGTGAGTGCATGTGGAGTTGTTACATTGGAGGTCAACCCAATGCTTTTTGATGGACCCTCTGTCATGTACGTATGAAATGCTGACACCTGGGGGAGTGGGCTTGTGTAAAGGTGGTGGTGGTTGGGGGGGTGGGGGGGGGGTCATACGTTCCAGACGGACCTTTTTTCTCAGCCTGCGGGTCACAACCTAAAAAGTCTAAAGCTGCCGCCTGCTGACAGGGTTTCGCAGAAAAGGCGTTCCTATTAAACTGTTCACCTCAAAGGACGTAATAACCTCACTTGGAGGGAAAACCCGATGACCTGATGTTTTTGCGGCCTTCAGAAACCCCCACAATATAATTTGTGACACAATGACAAGCATAGCTTATATGTATATATGTTATATCTATATATATATTTGTTTGGCTTATTTACGACAATCAGCTCAATCTAATGCCAACCGTACTAACATGCTAACAACGAAGGTGCTAACTTGCTAAAGCATTTAAGTACATAACTAGCATGCCAACATCAACTACTTAGCATCAAATTTATTCAAGTATATATGTAAAAACGATACGTCATTAAAATGAGCTATTTGCCCACTAGCACAAAGATATGCACAAAATGATCTAACATCAACCTTTTGGCATAAAAGGATAAGCGGCATAGAAATGGATGGACAAAATATGGAGAAAAATCACTTTCAGTTTGCTGGTGAAAATAAGCTACGTAAAGCGCAAATGTATTTATAGCATTAGCCTGTGGTTAGCACGCTTACATCAGCCAGTTAGCGGAAAACAGAGCAATATAGACATAGCTATGTAGTTTGTAGCGCTTGGGAATTAGATCGTTAACCTATATCTCAAAGACATGCATAGTTAGCTTGTAGTTAACACGCTAGTATCAAGCTTTCGGCATACAACACAGCGAAATGATGGGGAACTGCTTTCAGTTAGCATGTGGTAACAAGCTAGTTAGCCTGTAGCACTGACCTACAGTATGTGGTAGCGTTAGCCTGCTGTTAACTCGCTAATATCAATGTTTGGCATAAAAATCAACAAAATGTGTAAGAACCACTTTCACTTAGCTTGTGGAATTGAGTTAGTTAGCCGCTAGCCCAGACCTATCTAATGTATTAAACATGCTAATATCAAATGTTTGGCATAAAACACCACAAAATGTATAGGTTTCAGTTAGCTTGTGGAATTGAGCTAGTTACCCTGTAGCTGAGGCTTATATATATATAGTTAGCCTGCAGTTACACGCAAAAAGTGGCTAACATTCAGCGTATAAATGCTGAACGCATGTTAGCTTCTACAAAACTAATATTTAATCATTTCCACATTGAATTAATTTCCAGAAACTCCTACTGCGTTGCTTTACCGTCTGAACTGATATGTGCGACTGTGAGGGGGAGGCTGCGGTGCTCTCGTAACTCACGTTGATTTATGTCCTCCGTCCAAATAAATACATAAATCACCGCACCTGCTGCGGAAGTCACTCTTGTCCCGCTCCGTCCCGCCGCCGCCGCCGCCTCTTGACGGACACACCATTGATTTTCTCATCGCATCAATTTGTCGCCTAATCTGGTGATATGCTGATACATTTTTAAGCGCTTTGTCAATTAATTTTGCTGAGAAATGGGCCTGGCAGCGGCGGCCGCATCAATAACGAGGCGCTGTGACAGAATTAAGTGATAAAATGTATTGCCGTGCGTGGTGCGGAAACAACTAACGAGGGAGGCAATTAGAATTGCAAGTGGTTTCCTTCGGGGGGAAAGACCTGTGTGGAAATTAGACAAGAGGGAGGAAAAAAGCCCCATAGGGGGAAACGGCCATCTAAAATAAAAATAGTGCGTGGTTGTTCCAGCTTTCAATTGTAAAGGCCAAAGAAATGTAGGAGTCCTTTCAAAAAGTCACTCCCGCTGGTAGGAAAGCGCATTTCCGCTTCCCTTACTTGACAAATGCTTTTTAAGGCGCGCTAGCTGCTCATCACGTCCCGCCTTTTGCTTTCCACGTTCAAGCGCAGACGTAAAATCGTTGTCAGTGCGTCCTTGCCTAATTAGTCGGCCGCTGACTTTGACGCATGTGGGTTTTTGTCACTCTTGGCATAAATTAAGAATAGATGCTTGTGTCATCGTTTTCCACAAGGGGAAGGGTTTGTTAGCGCCGTTATTCCCCAAAGCCGTCCTGACGTTCACATCAAAAACCTTGTTTGTGCTTTATTTTAGCATCCGCCGCTCGTCGCCGTGTGGCCGATAGAAGTCACCGAGCCGCTGCGGTACGTCGTTTTGTTTGACAGGTCGCACTCGCCTCCAGTCGGCGCTTAAGCGGTTGGCGTCGGGTCTAATGGAATCCACCGTGGTCCCGGTGGGAACGGCCGTCACTGTCTAGCGGGCTCTGTGGTCAAGTGATCAAGGCGATGGAACCGCCAGAGGAAATAAATAACCATGTTGTCGCAAACATGGCAAGACAAATAATCTGTAGTCTAATAATGCTCATCGTCACACACGACAACTGATGAGACGTTTGACTTCATTTCGTACGTAAGAACGCTTGAAAAGTAGTGACAATTAGGGCTGCAACTAATGATTATTTTTGTGCTCGATTAATGTGAATCTTACTGTTTGGATTAATCGAGAAATTGGCTTGGCCCGGGACGGATCCAAATCAATACAAACAGTCAGTGGTTTGCCTCGAACGCAAAAATGGCCATCCCTGTTTTTCAAAGTCAAAACTGATGTGTGTTTTGCCTTAAACCAGAAGTTCTCAAATAGTGGAGCAGGCCCCCCTGGGGGGGGCGCGAGAAGCAGGGAGTACTTTAAATATTATTGAAAACCTGCCAATATGTCCACATTTATTGTACTCGACATGCCATTTGACTCTTTTTTTTTCTGGTTTCATTTTTTAATTCAGTTTGTACAGATAAATACATATCAGTTGTCATTGTATTTCAAGTGGGGGGGGGGCCTAAAATTTCTGACCCCTAAAATAACTGAGGACCACTGCCTTAAACACAACGATAATATAGTAGGTCTGCTTTCATTCCTGACTAAGCAAATTAATAAATGTTCACAGTTAAGAGGGACAAGTCTGCGGACTTAATTAGAAATCAAAAAACGATGAATCAAATACCAAAATAGTTGTAGGTGAATTGGATAATTGATTAAACATTATTTTGTTGTTTCATCGATTGAACGCCAATGAAAAAGTGTGCAATGTACATTGTTACCATGTGTTATCGACGCCTAGAATTATGCTATAATCGCAAAAGGTTACCAAGTTTGATGATTCCTGAAAAACCACGGCTTTAATTTTGCTCCACGGGTTTTTAAAACTCAAATTTATTATGATAATTTGCCATAAAAGTCTAATAACTTTGCTCCTCCGGGTCCCATCTTTGCGGAACTTTTTGCGTATGACTGACGTCCTGTCCCAAAGAAGTCAGACTGCCGTTTGTTATAACACACGCACGCATATATATATATATATACTGTATGTATGTATGTATGTATATATATATTATATATATATATATATATATATATACTGTATATATACTTACGTACATTGACCAACTTCAAGTCTTCACTTTTTTATCCTGGTTAATTGGTGGCTCCAGACCCGACCACAATAAGTGAATTTCCGGGATTAATAAATAGAATCTTTTTGTAGTTAGAATTTAGAAAACCTGTTTATGACTTTCTTACTACAGGTTTAACATTATTAGAGCCCTGTACACATAAAATAACACCCTTATAGTCACTTTTCCTGTTCTTTGTTTACATCACATCACTGCATGGATGTAACAGACTGCCGCCGCTAGCATAGGTAGCTTGCTATGCTAGCGGCGGCAAGCTAACCAGTCAGCCTCTCTAATTTACTTATTCTAGACGGAAGTGTTTCAAATGGAGTGGTGACGAAAGACAAAGGAAGCAAAAACTTACCACTTCCACATGAAAATGAGATTAGAACCTTTTTTTCCATTCAGTTTCATCCATGGCATGTTTTTGAAAAACAGCAAGGGACTACCGTATTTGTTTTCTTGTGCCGCGCACATACCATGTATGATGATGACCCGCCCGCATGTCACCTGCCTTAATTGCACGCAGTGCCACCTAGTGGTGACCGGAAATAACACTGAATTGCAAAACATCCATTCCTTGAAACACTAAATGTATCCTCCCAAAGCCCAGTTTCATCACAGACGCGCGTGCTGCATCATATCGATCACATTGTGTGAATCATTTGGCACAACCGAACCTATTCCAGGTGTTTTAGCTATTAACAGTTCATAAAGATACAACTAATGAACCTATTAACTCCTCCATTTGAACAATTAAACGATGGATGCAAAATATAACACATTAGGGCTTTGTTGCTCCTGGAAACTTTGCAGGTTTTTGTCTACGGCGGCACCCTAGAGAGACATTCAAAACAAATAGTGTGTGTTTTGAAGCGAGCTCTGGCTTTATGACTCCGCTGGTGCTGAGGACTAGAGGGGAGGTGACTACTCTCAGGAGTAGCGAACATCATTAATGCGTTCATTAGGAATGCGGCTAGCCATCGACAACTCCTTTCTGCACGCGCTCGTCTCTTAATTCTCGACTGCATCCTTTTTTTTTAATGAGATCTCTTCATTAAACATGGCCCGCGATTCTCCACGGGGGGCTCCTGCAGCGTGAGGGATCCTCCAAACATTTGAGGAAATGAAACTAAGCTCCTTTTTTGCTTGTTTTAATAAAAGAAGAAAGCCTGATACTGTATGAACATTTATTTAGTGTATACAAAGTGTACACTAACACTTGATCAGAAGTTTCACTACATACCTTTCTTTTGTTGATGGGATTAGCTACCCGGTCTTCTAAAGCTGCAACTAGTGAGTATTTTGATGATTGTCATGATTACTGTAAATTCCAGACTATTGAGCGCCCCTGAATATAATCCGCACTGACCACATTTAAAGAGAAAAACTTTTTTGTACACATATAGGCCACATGTTTTAAGGCTGCGGGTATCCACACACAGAAAGAAACACTGTAAACCTTGCAATTCTTGGTGTTTCCAGCATCACTCACTGGCACCGATGGGTGAGACGTGAGGCGTTTTTTCCCCATCTGAGTTGTGGTCCAAGCAGCCCAAGCAGAAGCTGTAGACATTCCATATTTGATCAAACTTATTTAAGATTTTTCTGATCAAAACACAATCGCTGCTTAGGACTGGATCACTCATTGATGTTTTTCAGAAACCATAATGAAGTAAGATATTTCACTCCAATGCCCATCAAAACCTATTAAAAAAACTACTCTATTGGCTGTGGTCAACATTTTCTGTAAAACATGCTAGCATACATGTAATACAGATATCCTTCGTGATTATTATTATTATTATTATTATGGCCAATAAGTAAGTAAAAAAATGTCTTGATGGCGGCCATGTTTTTCAACAAATCTTGTTAAGATTTTGCACACACGTACTTGTCAGTCGCATGTGTACCAAATTCTGTGGTTTCTTTTAAATGTGTGTACCAAATTCTGTGATGATTGGAGTAAACACCCTGTGAGAAATTTGGTGTTTTTGTGTTACCTTGGTTAAAGTCATTAATCCACTCCAGAAGGGCAGCCTAAAACCAAAACAGACTCTAATCAAAGCTAATGTTCTTAGAGACACATTTTCATTCATTCAGAGAAATGGAGGAACCTTTTGTGCTCTGGTGAAAGTAAAATTGTTCTTTTTGGGTCCAAAGGCCACAGACTGTTTGTCTGAATTGAAGCCACAGTACACAGTGAAGACAGTGAAGCATCATGATATGGACATGTTTCTCCTACCATGGTGTTGGGTCTATTTATCCCATAGCAGGGATCATGGATCAGTTTGCATATGTCAGAATACTAGAAGAGGTCATGTTGCCTCAAGCTGAAGAGGACCTGCCCTTGAAATGGCTCTTTCAACAAGACAATGAAGCAAAACACACTAGTCAACCAGCAAAATCTTTGTTCCAACCAACAAAATTAATGTTATGGAGTGGACAGCCCAATCCCCGGACATTAGTCCAATGGAGAACTTGTGGGGTGACATCAAAAATCCTGTTTGTGAAGCAAAACCAGGAAATGTGAATGAAGTGTGGAATGTTGTTAAAGAATCCATCCATCCATCCATTTTCTATACCGCTTATCCTCATTAGGGTTGCGGGTATGCTGGAGCCTATTCCAGCTGACTTTGGGCGAGAGGCGGGGTACACCCTGGACTGGTCGCCAGTCAATCGCAGGGCAGACAAACAACCATTCATATTCTAATGGACAATTTAGAGTCGCCAATTAACCTAACATGCATGTTTTTGGAATGTGGAGGAAACCGGAGTACCCGGAGAAAACCCACGCACACACGGGTAGAACATGAGATGCCCAACAGAGATTCGAACCCTGAACCTCCTGACTGTGAGGCCAATGTGCTACCCACTCAGTCACCGTGCGGCCTTTGTTAAAGAATCTTGGAGTGGAATAACAGCTGAAAGGTGCCACACGTTGGTTGATTCCTTGCCACTCAAGTGTGAAGCAGTTATAAAAAACTAAATATCAGTTTAGTGATTGACAGGAGTGCCAAATCCTAGAAGCAAAAACGTTTGTACAAAATAGTTTTGAGTTTGTAAAGTCAACGGCAGACACTGATATTTTTTTTCACACCCCTTTCAACTATTTGCCCAATTGCACAATCTTAAGAGCGTGCATATCATGAATGCTGGGTTTGCTCTTTATTTTCTGAGAATCTACTGCACCAACTGGTAACTTGTTTACCATGTAGCAATAAAAATATACTAATACCAGTGATTTGTCTGGTTCGTCACACTGGACTGCTATTATTTTGAACTCTACTGTATATCCACATACAGTCACGTGACTGTATGTTTTTATGGAATTGGGTGTTTTTAAAAAAAACCGGGCGCAATAGAAAGACTCGTGTACATCAGTATGACGAGGTTCCACAAGGATTAAGCATAAGATGCCATTAAGAGTAGGTGTCTGTTTTAAATATGAATCACCCCCACTTCTGGTTCAAGTTGTTGGGTAAATAATTCAGCGGAAGCAATGCATTATCGACTTGATGTAAATGCGGTATGAGTGGAAATCAGGATGTGTGACTGCGATGATAATTGATATGATAATGGAGTTCAAGAAAAGATGGCACAATAGCAACAAATAATAATGAAAAAGCTAAATAAAAGATGGGGCTAAAACTGCCAGCGACACGCCAGGAAGGGCTCCGCCGAGAGGGAGTTAGACGAGAAGTGAAAAGCAGCAGCTGGCTGAACGGCAGCGCAGCCAGACATCTTATTACGAGCGCCGTGTCGCCAAATGAGAGAACAATCGCGGTGCACCCCNACCGCCCCACCTCCCACCTGCTGTGGATCCTGCGGTATTAAACCTTCAAGGAGACATCGTCACCTTTTGCACTAACGCAGTTCGCAATGAAAATTCTTCTGCAGGAAACTATTAGAAGAGATTTTCAAATCATCAGCTGTGACACGCCGCAGTCCGTTTTTGACCACCTTCAGCATGTGTCCGCACAGCTGGGGGATGACCGCAGCAATAATGTCAAACTGCAATGTCACCTTCAGTTTCACCCCAGCCAGGAGAGTCCATCAACATCCATATGTCGCACGACATTTCCACATTTTTCCTGGACAGTGTACTTCCTATAGTGTGTGTGTGTACTTCTCTATTGTCTCATCAATGCGTTTTAATGGCAGCTTTAAATGGCTTGACAATTGTTTTACCCAAAAAAGTAGTTGTCAAGGGAACATTTTCAGCTGGTTTCTAAATCTGACAAGTTTTGTGACAATAATGAGAGGTAACGTTTCATTAAAACTTTCAGGCAAGAAGACAAATCATTACAACCTGAACGGACGGATTCTTGAGAAAATGTCTACCAGAAAGGAGGTTGCTATGTGTGCGTACTCGACAGTGGGGCTAATTAAAATGAGACACTAAATATATCTTAAGGCTGTTGAATGTGAGCATGTGAAGGACGTGTTCTGGGGACAATGGACCTCTAGCCTTGAGCAGATAATCAAGGTCACTTTGTGGAGACATTGTGTATCATAGCAGAAATAGATATGCATGTTAGTGCATGGTTACAACTAGCCATCCATCCGTTTTCTATACCGCTTATCCTCATTAGGGTCGCGGGTATGCTGGAGCCTATCCCAGCTGACTTTGGGCGGGAGGCGGGGTACACCCTGGACTGGTCACCAGTCAATTGCATGCCACACATACAACCATTCACACTCCAATTGCATGTTAGGTTGCCAATTAACCTAACATGCATGTGTTATGAAATGTGGGAGGAAACCGGAGGACCCGGAGAAAACCCACAGAGATGCTCAACGGAGATTCGAACCCTGAACCTCCTGACTGTGAGGCCAACATGCTACCCAGTCAGCCACCGTGCAGCCCCTGAAATCAAATGAAATGGACACACAACATTTTGTTACTACAATGACAAACCATATATATTTTTGACTATATTTATTACATAAACCATTTAAGACATAAATAAAACTCCTGCCTGTGTGTCACAGTAAATGTGTTCTCAAGCAACACGTGTCATAAATGACAAAAACTCTTGTCTTACCAAACGCAGTCACCTTGTGACCAGTGTAGAACAATTGTGCGTGCCCAATTAGAACAGTTTAAGTAGGATTTAGTATTAATAAATGAAATATTGCTGTAGTTAAAGCATAGAAAACCTTTTTATGCTCTTCTAAATATGGGTTTTTCTATATATTAGAGCCCTGTAGACATGAAATAACACCCCTACAGTCACCTTTGCACCTGTATCGCCCAATATAGCAGACATAATAGAAATGAAGCCATCTTAGACATAAGATAAGATAGACCCACATGTTAGCAATGACAGTGTACTTCCTGGTGGCTATTGTCTCATCAATGTAACATTATTAGCACCTATGGATCAGTGTATTCACACAGGAGCTGCTGTCGGCCATTCTGTACACCACTAACCTACTTTTATTTATTGTATTTTTGAAAAATCACAATTTAGTGAGTGCCATGGATGAACTACGATATAGCTGTGGACGACTATTTGTATTTTGGTGCGTTTAGCCATTTTTATGCTTAATTTAGGCAAGAAAATACATCCTCCATTATAATATTTTATTTTTCGAATAAAAGGTTGCATTCAACCACGAAACAGCATGATCCAATCCAGATTTTGAATATTCGTGATAGTGAAACCCCCAAATTCCAAACGCAAAGTGGCGAGGGATGCCTGTGTCCATGTTTGTGGGGACATTAAGGAAGTGATTGAAGGAGATGATCTGTTCATGTTTGGACGTGGCCAGCGAATGGTGGAGAGTCATGGTCTTGTCATCCCGCCTGGAGAGATTATGTGGAACTGGAACGCTGCCCTTTTCAAACCTTCCTCATCTCCAACTTTGTTTGATTGGTGCTTCACAACATAGCCCAGTATCACATCAAAGGCGTCTCTCTCACACACACACACACACACACACACACACACACACGTGTGTGTGTGTTGAAGTCCACATGAAGTTGTACACGATAAAGCTCATTTTTACCACTCTGACAAGTATGTAATCACGTGCCATGGTGCCTTTCACATTTGATCCCAGTCAATAAACTAGCGTGATAATTTCATTTTTGTGTTGCTGACACATTCACATGGACATCTTTTTTTGGAGGGGGGAATTAGAGGCCTTGAACGCAGCTGATAGATGGCTTTTAATGATCTGTGACCCACCGCTCATCAGTCTCCGCAGAGACGGGCTTGATCTTTGGGTCTGGCGGAGCAGACGGGGGAGTGGGGGGGTTGACGCTCGCCCACACCAGATGGACAAAAGTAATGGGACACCTGAGCTGCAGGAAGTGAAAATGGGAAAAACAAGCAGTGAGTGTTTGAGTGTATGTGTGTCCATTTGTGATGTCAGAAATCCCAATGGTGTTTTAGGGGGTTTGAGGTCATGGTTCTTCAACTCCTACAGCAAAGAAAGACTCTTCCCCAAGCTTTTGGAAGCGTATAGTGACTGATGACTTAGGATTTAAGGGCGTCTAGATGGTCTAGTGCAGGGGTGTTCAAACCTTTCCAGTGGGGGGCCACATTTTTTAAAGCAACACATGTTATATGCTAAAAAGTCATCTACATTTCAAGAAAAACTGCATGTCAGCTTTGTGATGTACAGTAGGTGACAAAGCCTATTTTTTTAATATGAACTTCAGTTTTTTTTTCAATAAGTCTATTTCATGCTATTAAAATGTCAAAAAAATTTCATATTAGTTTATTTTTTGTTTTTTAGTTGATATTTTATTGTTGTAATAATTTCTCTTTAAGGGGTCAGGTGCTAAGTGAGCTGGGTGGCGGCCGGAGGCAGAGGCCTTGGCGGTCCGATCCTCGGCTATAGAAGCTAGTTGTCGCTACGTGGAATGTCACCTCTCTGGCGGGAAAGGAACCTGAGCTGGGGCGTGAAGTGGAGGAATTCCGGCTAGATATAGTCTGACTCACCTCAACGCACAGCAAGGGCTCTGGAACCAGTCCTCTGGAGAGGGGCTGGACTTCATTCCACTCTAGTGTTGCCGGCAATAAGAGGCAACGGGCAGGGGTGGGAATTCTTGTTGGCCCCTGGCTCCAAGCCTGCACGTGGAGTTTAACCCAGTAAACGAGAGGGTAGTTTCCCTACGCCTTTGGGTGGGGACGGGTCCTGACTGTTGTTTGCGCATATGTGCCAAACAGCAGTTCAGAATACCCACCCTTTTTGGAGTCCTTAGAGGAAGTACTAGAGAGTACTCCCTCGGGGGATTCCCTTGTTCTGCTGGGTGACTTCAACGCTCAGGTTGGCAACGACAGTTAGACCTGGAGAGGTGTGATTGGGAGGAACGGCCCCCCTGATCTTAACCCGAGCGGTGTCTTGTTATTGGAATTTTGTGCTCGTCATTGATTGTCTATAAGGAGCACCATGTTCAAGCATAAGGGTGTCCACGTGCACTTGGCACCAGGACACCCTGGGCCACAGTTCGATGATTGACTTTGTGGTTGTGTCGTCGGACCGGCGACCACATGTTTTGGACACTCAGGAGAGGGGCGTAGCTGTCAACTGATCACCATCTGGTGGCGAGTTGGTTCCGATGGTGGGGGAGCATGCCGGTCAGACCTGGCAGATCCAAACGCATTGTGAGGGTCTGCTGGTCTGGCAGAGCCCCCTGTCAGAAGGAATTTCAACTCCCACCTGCGTGAGAGCTTTGACCAAGTTCTGAAGGAGGCAGCAGACATTGAGTCCGAGTGGGCGATGTTTCGTGCCTCCATTGTCGATGCGGCTGATCAGAGCTGTGGCCGTAAGGTGGTCGGTGCCTGTCGTGGCGACAATCCCAGAACCCGTTGGGGGACACCAGCGGTGAGGGATGCCATCAAGCTGAAGAAGGAGTCCTATCAGGCCGTTTTGGCCCATGGGACTCTGGAGGCAGCTGACAGGTACCGGCAGGCCAAGCAGACTGCGGCTCTGGCAGTCACTGAGGCAAAAACTCGGACATGGGAGTAGTTCGGAGAGGCCATGGAAAATGACTTCTGGATGGCTTCAAAGAGATTGTGGTGCAACAGCCGCCGTCTCAGGAGGGGGAAGCAGTGCACAGTCAACACTGTGTATGGTGAGGACGGTGTGCTGCTGACCTTGAGTCGAGATGTTGTGGACCGGTGGAGGGAATATTTTGAAAACCTCCTCAACCCCACCGACACGTCTTCCAACATGGAAGCAGTGCCCAGGAACTCTGAGGCGGGTTCTCCTCTCTCTGGGGCTGAGGTTACCAAGGGGGTCAAAAAGCTCCTCGGTGGCAAGGCCCTGGGGGTGGATGAGATCCGCTCGGAGTTCNCCAAACAGCAGTTCAGAATACCCGCCCTTTTTGGTGTCCTTAGAGGAAGTACTAGAGAGTACTCCCTCGGGGGATTCCCTTATTCTGCTGGGTGACTTCAATGCTCAGGTTGGCAAAGACAGTTAGACCTGGAGAGGTGTGATTGGCAGGAACGGCCCCCCTGATCTTAACCCGAGCGGTGTTTTGTTATTGGAATTTTGTGCTCGTCATTGATTGTCTATAAGGAGCACCATGTTCAAGGGTGTCCACGTGCACTTGGCACCAGGACACCCTGGGCCGCAGTTCGATGATTGACTTTGTGGTTGTGTCATCGGACCGGCGACCACATGTTTTGGACACTCAGGAGAGGGGCGTAGCTGTCAACTGATCACCACCTGGTGGCGAGTTGGTTTCGATGGTGGGGGAGCATGCCGGTCAGACCTGGCAGATCCAAACGCATTGTGAGGGTCTGCTGGTCTGGCAGAGTCCCCTGTCAGAAGGAGTTTCAACTCCCACCTGCGTGAGAGCTTTGACCAAGTTCTGAAGGAGGCAGCAGACATTGAGTCCGAGTGGGCGATGTTTCGTGCATCCATTGTCGATGCGGCTGATCAGAGCTGTGGTCGTAAGGTGGTCGGTGCCTGTCGTGGCGGCAATCCCAGAACCCGTTGGGGGACACCAGCGGTGAGGGATGCCGTCAAGCTGAAGAAGGAGTCCTATCAGGCCGTTTTGGCCCATGGGACTCTGGAGGCACCTGACAGGTACCGGCAGGCCAAGCAGACTGCGGCTCTGGCAGTCACTGAGGCAAAAAAAAGACATGGGAGTAGTTCAGAGAGGCCATGGAAAAGGACTTCCGGATGGCTTCAAAGAGATTCTGGACCACCATCCGCTGTCTCCGGCGGGAGAAGCAGTGCACAGTCAACACCGTGTATGGTGGGGACGGTGTGCTGCTGACCTTGAGTCGAGATGTTGTGGACCGGTGGAGGGAATATTTTGAAAACCTCCTCAATCCCACCGACACGTCCTCCAACATGGAAGCAGTGCCCGGGAACTCTGAGGCGGGTTCTTCTCTCTCTGGGGCTGAGGTTACCAAGGTGGTCAAAAAGCTCCTCGGTGGCAAGGCCCTGGGGGTGGATGAGATCCGCTCGGAGTTCTTTAAGGCCCTGGATGCTGTGGGCGTGTCTTGGTTGACACGACTCTGCAGCATCTCGTGGAGATCGGGGTCGGTGCCCTTGGACTGGTAGACTGGGGTGGTGGTCTCGCTTTTCAAGAAGGGGGACCGGAGGGTGTGTTTTAACTATCAAGGGATCCCACTCCTCAGCCTTCCCGGTAAGGTCTAGTCCGGACTTCTGGAGAGGAGGATCCGCCGTATAGTCGAATCTCGGATTCGGGGGGAGCAGTGTGGTTTTCTGGTCGTGCAACTGTGGACCAACTCTATACTCTCGGCAGGGTCCTTGAGGGTGCATGGGAGTTTGCCCAACCAGTTTACATGTGTTTTGTGGACTTGGAGAAGGCATTCGACCGTGTTCCTCGGGTAATACTGTGGGGAGTGCTCCGGTAATATGGGGTATCGGACCACCTAATCCAGGTGGTTCGTTCCCTGTAATGACCGGTGTCAGAGTTTGGTTCGCAGTGCCGGCAATAAGTCGGACCCTTTTCCAGTGAGGGTTGGACTCCGCCAAGGCTGCCCTTTAGTCACCGATTGTGTTCATTACTATCATGGACAGAATTTCTAGGCGCAGCCAGGACGTTGAGGGGTTTCAGTTTGGTGGCCACAGGATTCGGCCTATGCTTTTTGCAGATGACGTGGTCCTGCTGGCTTCATCGAGCAGTGACCTTCAACTCTCACTGGATCGGTTCGCAGCTGAGTGGGCTGCGGCTGGGATCAGAATTAGCACCTCCAAGTCCAAGTTCGTGGTTCTCGCCCGGGAAAGGGTGGAGTGCTGTCTCCGGGTCGGGGATGAGGTCCTGCTTCAAGTGGAGGAGTTTAGGTACCTCGGGGTATTGTTCACGAGTGAGGGAAGGATGGAACGTGAGATGGATAGGCAGATTGGTGCGGCGTCTGCAGTGATGCGGACTCTGCACCGGTCTGTCGTGGTGAAGAAAGAGCTGAGCCGAAAGGCAAAGCTCTCAATTTACCGGTCGATCTACGTTCCTACCCTCATCTATGGTCATGAGCTTTGGGTAGTGACCGAAAGGACAAGATCGCGGGTACAAGCGGCCGAAATTAGTTTTCTCCGCAGGGTGGCTGGGCTCTCCCTTAGAGATAGGGTGAGAAGCACTGTCATCCGGGAGAGACTCGGAGTAGAACTGCTGCTCCTCCGCATTGAGAGGAGCCAGATGAGGTGGCTCGGGCATCTGGTTAGGATGCCTCCCGAACGCCTTCCTGGGGAGGTGTTAAGGGCACGTCCAACCGGTAGGAGGCCTCGGGGAAGAACCAGGACACGTTGGAGAGACTATGTCGCTCAGCTGGCCTGGGAACGCCTCGGCATCCGCCGGGAAGAGCGGGACGAAGTGGCCGAGGAGAGGGACCTCTGGGCTTTCCTGCTTAGGTTGCTGTCCCCGCGACCCGACCTCGGATAAGCGGAAGAAAATTGATGGATGGATGGATGAATTTCTCTTTATATTTTGACTTTATTCTAGTAAAGTTACAACAGTTCTTTTCCATTTCTGCTGTTTTTCTTTCCAACTGTTTCAACATTCTTCTTTTTTATGACATTACTCCTATAAGGTTTTGACTTTATTTTTTTAACATTACAACTTGTTCCGCAGCCTTACTTTTAAACGTTACCACTTTGTGTTGTGTTGTTTGTTTTTCATATCGTGGCTTAAAAAACCTCAACTTTATACTACAAAAATTTTTTTTCTTTTTTTTTGTTAGATTGCAACTTTTTCTCATATTTTTATTTTCTTATAAAACTACTGCTTATTTTTGTCAAATTTAGATTTTTTTTAAATATATATTTATATTTAAAAAAAAGTTTTTAAAGCACATTCAGACATAGACAAAGCTGTTCATTATACTTACAGTGCAGCTATTCCATCATGTTAATTAAACCACAACATCTGGAGGTTGCCTACAGCCACCGCCATTTCTTTCCTGGTTATTTACTTTTGTAGACAACACACCTGGCGGCTACAGGGGACTTTACTGAATAGAGATATTCATTGGAGTGTTTACGGTCATGACTTTATCAGATCACAAAGGCTTAGCATAGCATAACAAGTAACTGCCAATGTCCTGGGGCACCAGGGGAGCTCAAAAACAGGTACAAAGCATGAACTTATCAACAAACTGGGAACGTCTGTTATAGGGAAATGTAACTAATTGGCCATTAGAAAGTACATCTTTTTATTTAAGTCCAAGAAATCAAATATAAGGTATCCTGACGTTCAAATTTACACATCCGATACGACCCATCATTTCCTGGAGGCGTTTTGAAGCCTTTGACTTGAAGCGGCGGACAAGGCATTAGTACATTATCATGCAGCTTGTCAATAGTCATGAAAGAGCGTTCAAGAACAGCCATGCGCGAGGAACGCCGCATCGCTGCGCGGATTTTTAACGCCAATCTCCATAATCAAGATGAAATCGCGCACCGCCTTCGCCAGGCGTGGCAGCGGCGCTCGCCGATGAGTGATTGATTGAATATGAAATAATGAGGGTTTGCCGGTGCTCTGCCGGTCATCTAAAATTCTGAATACAAATCACATGGAAATTTTATGCAATGAGATGGCGGATTAATGTGACTCTGGCGGCATTTTAAGGCCGCTAATGTACAGCAATGAGCAACATAGGTTGTCTCCTCCAGATGAACAGTTGTTTGCTGTTGAGAGGCCATTTCAGTGCATTACTGTCAAAATAATGCATGTCTGTCTGCATGCATTCCACCGACTTCACTTGGAACAATTACAACACTTTTGGGCTGTGTTGGGATTTCATCTTTTTGCTGGTTAGTGCCACTGCAAATGTTTTTTCTTCAATATTCATACTGCCCCTATTTTTATGCTATGTATATGTATATTTTTTTAATCAAAATGAGCATATGTATTATTATATGTAAATTAAGTTGTGTTTGTTTTTACTAAAATATTTAATGAATTACGAAATATTTGAATTATCAAATTGAACGGATGCCCTGCGATTGACTGGCGACCAGTCCAGGGTGTACCCCGCCTCTCGTTAAAGTCTGCTGGGATAGGCTCCAGCATCCCCGCGACCCTAATGAGGATAAGCGGTATAGAAAATGAATGAATGAATGAAATTGAACGGAAAAGAATGTTTCTTGTAGTTTTTACTGAAATTGTAATTTGAACTATTATTATACAGTATATACATTTTTGATTTTAATGAAAATTAATTCATTTTATTATGCAAAAATATATTATTGTGTGCAGCGTGCACACAATAATATATTTTTCAAAGGAAATAAGGAAATTATTCAACAAAATTTTTGTTGTTCACAAATTGCATGTATACATGTTTTTCATGTGATTCATCTGGTTATATATCTATGTGTGTGTGTGTGTGTGTGTGTGTGTACATATATATATATATGTACATATATATCAAACGAATATACATTGTATACTACATGGACACATCCACTGTAATTAATATTGAGGCTGTGTTGAGTGTCTGCTTGGTTAATCACGTTGATGTTAAGTGGTATTTACAGATTGTGGCCAACAAAATAGCATATTAGAAGCCCAATTAACATTTTTGTTGCTCAGGGCGACTGTGGAGTAGATCGCAGCTGGTTTTAAAAGAGTGGGGGCAGGTGGGTGGCGGGTGAAGGGTTCCCCCATGCTGCACGGGTGCAGGAAGAAGAATTGAACTTGCACAGGAAAGGACAAAGGAGACAAGTGATTAGTATGCTCATTAATTTGTCTGCATTCATTTAAATCTCATTTTAAATACCCCAAACCCTGAGCGCTTAAGCGGAATAATATTGTTGTGATTTCAAAACGGAGAGCCTGCTTTCTTCACTGGGGGCGTTCTTTCCCTCACTGTCTTAGAAGGTGTGGCCGCTCTACGGTAGATAATCATCGTTACATCTTCATCTGAAACATAAAAAATCAATTGCATGTCCATGATGGGTAGCTGATAAATTTTTTATCACAATGAAGGACATAAACACATTTTATCACGCTAAAGCAGCTTGTATTGATTGGGTGGCACATTTTGGAAACATTTTTGGTGGTACTTTACATTCACATCTAAAAACCGTTCTGAAGAGGGGATCCTTTTGAGAAAGTACCCTCGCTATTTCAATTTCTCTCTATTTAGATTCAGTCAGGTTGCCTTAATGGCGACCTTGTTTCTCAACCAATTCTGCTCACATTTTACACACATGTGCTTGTCCGTCCCCTCAAGGGTTGTACCAGATTTTGTGATAATTCGACTAAACACCCTAAAGCGGGGGTCCCAAGCTCATTCCATGGAGACCGTGGAGGCTTTCCTTCCGGCCGGTCACTACAGCAGGTGATTTTAATGATCAACACCTCTTTCAATTTCAGGAAAAGGAGCTCATCACTAAAAGCACCTTAAGTTTGCTTACACCAATGGTTTTCAGTTAGTTTTGTCATGGCCCCCAAGTGATACAAATCCTTTTGCACCCCCCCAATCGAAATACTATTGACAAACAAATATCTATTTATCCTTACTGTAAAAACTGAACTTGAAACGGAAGCCAGAAAAAAGCAACAAATTGGAGAGCTGTGAAGCATACAAGTGTATTCAAGAGTCAAATTGCATGTTGAGTGTGATAAATTTGGACATGCTGGCAGGTTTACACTAACACTGAAAGTATTCCCTGCTTTTCTTTACTGCACAGGCTGAAAAGAGGTTTCACTCTGCCCATTAGTGAAGTGAGTTTCATGTTGGACGTTGCCTATTCGTCTTTGTCGCTGGTAAGTTCACGTTGGCAGTTGGACATTCGGTTTCGAGGCAGCAGCGGTAGTACCCCCTCACTGTGCCCGGACTGCTCTCTCAAGGTGCGGGGAGCCTGCATGAACTGTTCATTCACAGCAGCATGTCCTCACAAACACTAACTACCTGGAAACATTGGCTAAGTTGACTTTGCCGCGCCCCCGTTTTTGGATATATATTTTTTTTCTGTGTCCAACCCGCAGAGAAACATCCGAGAGGAAAAAAGGGATGATGTTAAGGCTGGGTTGAACAGCGTACTCCGAGCGCGTACAAGTACACACGGAAACTTTACACACAGAAACGTAACAAGAGTGTTGTTGGAACACTCACGCTAAGTCAGTAGCAAATTTGAACACACCCAAAGTGGCAAATAAATCCATAAACAAAGCGCTTAGTTGTTAAAGCCACAGGGATCTAAGGGCGAGAAAAAAGTAGCAGCTTGTAGTCCGAAAAATTTGGTAATAATGAAAAGTGTGCATGGTAGCCCCGCGCCCCCCCAATCATAATGTCGCACGCCTCCCAGTTTGAAAACCACTGCACTACATCATGATCAAGTTGTCTTTAATTGAAATAGAACCATGCGTATGTGAAAAAGGAGTACAGCCTTGCTTTTAGGGAACAATTACCCTCTTGATAACCTCTGCATTTACCCAAGCGACACCGCAGGACCAAAAAACCCTACAGTGATGCTTTACACCCAACTGGTTGTCTCTGGAGAACATCTGCTTAAAGTCCAGTGTTGCTTGCAGAGAAAAGAATGGTCCAAGCTCTTGTCAGATCCCATCTGGGCGACTGTGATCTGACCTTTACAGGACCTATATAGCAAACTTTGCTACTCGACTCCCACGTGTGCAACCTCGGTCGGTGCCTTTAGCAGCCAAGTAGATGCAAAAATCTGATGTTATAGTCAGTGGCAAGTTTGAGAAGATCTGACAAAGCAAAAGTGAAAGAGAAACTTAGATATGGCCTGCATCACATGGCAGCCAACTCAGTTTTGAATTCCAGCGCTGCAGCTGCCGGGAGTCTTTCCTCACGCAGGGCCTGAGGCCTGTCACTCATCTTGACTGACATGTCCCTTTTCAGGGTTAAGAAAAAGCCAGCAAATAGGGTCCCCAGATGAAAACTGACAAACCAATCAAAAAAAAAGAGAGCGAGGGAGACATGAAATTAGGGTTTTTCGCCACTTGACAAGTGCCAGTCACGTTGATTGACAGGCCGTCGCAGGTGACTCCTAGCCAGACGAGCGGTGGGGAATGTCTGCTTTGGATCATACTTCCTGCAGGAAATGCAATTAGATACCTCTTGGATATTCAAAGACAGAAACGGGAATGAGAAAGGCGCACATTTCTTTGACGTTTGGGGCTCTGTGTGGACGCTGTCAGCACTGTTTTGTCTGTCAGTCATGCTAAAAGACAATGTTTATCAAAAGTAGATGTCATGAGACAAGATGATACGTGAGATTTTAAGAAAAGCGCTAAAAAAAACAGATGACTCTCTTTATCTACTAATTTCTACTAGTTTCTTCTGTGTTGCACTCTTCTGCCTTTGTGTGTGTATGCTAGCAGCCCCGCCTCCACCCACTGAGATTGTATGACAGTCTTGTTATTCTATGGAACAAACCAATGAAGGGGAAGAAACCAATGCACAGACACAAGTTTATTTTTCCTTATTGGGTGATTAAATAATTGATTATTGTTTTAGGCCTCTGAACAAGAAATCTTTCCATTCCGCGCCACAAGATCTTGTGACACCCCTCATAAAAAGATATGAAAACAAAACAAAAAAATCCTGTAACCTGCCCGTGTGCAGCTTTTCTGTCTGATCCCTTGACGTTTTCCAGTTTATCGTAGTAATATTGTAAAAAAAAAAAAAAAGCAAAATGTCATTCTAGTCCAGTGATCTGGTATCCACTTTGCTACACCACCATAGGACTTTGTCAAACTTGAGGAGGAAAGGGAAAAACACGGAGTGGGTCCCGTCCGACACACATCTGCTGGAGAAGAGCCGCACCATGAAGAGCGTCTCAGCGCTGCAGCTCACGTTGTGTTGCAAATAGTCCAATTTAAATAGAAAATATTTGAGAAAGGATAAACAACAAAGAAAATGGACGGATATTTGAGAAGTTTGAGTTGAAAAAATTGTGCAATTCAGATTGCTGATGGTGGTAAAATACATGTAAATACTGTAATAATGTTATTTCCTAATGTATAGGAAATCATGTAAATCAAATGAACCGCTTCCCAAACCCCCAAAATACGCACTAAAATACATTTTATAGAGAATAATTATTACAGTTTTATACTTATAAATGGCAGAAGGAACTTATTGTTGATGCTGACTTATTTTACATCCTAGCAAGATATATTCAATTGTGGTTTTCACCTTCTTTATCAAATTGCTGGCACTTTTCTTTGGCCCCATGGTGGGTTTTTTAGCAGTCACCCTCAATTAAAAAAGTGCACAGGGAGTCAGAAATGTGGAGGGTGCTTTGTTTGTTCACATGATTTTGTGAAACGGTACAGTACAGGGAAATGTATGTGCAATATTGTACAAAAACTGAGAGCATGTATGATAATTATGGGGGTAATTTTTGATGAAACCTGAACCATACAAAAACTGGGGAGTACAAAAAACAAAGTTTAAGTGTCATTTTTAAAAATTAACACACTTTGTTTTTGCTTCGTGCTTTTGCTCCCTTTCTGCAACACACACAACCTTTTATATTTATTCCTAAATATAATATTTTTATAGTTGCAGCATGGCAAAACTGTTTACCACTTCTAAATACGGTTTTTAGCATTATTTGATCCCAGTAGACATGAAACACCACCATGATTTTTGCACTCATATTACCCAATACAGTAACCATTTAGGACATAAATAATACTCATAGACGCACACGTTAGTATTGACAGTGTACTTCCTGCAGTGGCTTTAGTCTCATCTGTGTTACATTACTGACACCTGGTGACCGCTGTTTGTGGAGAGACTCACGTTGCATTTCACTATGCACTTCAATCGCTTTGTTAGCAAACAAAGAACACTTACGCAGTTAACATTCACACAGGAGCTGCTGTCAGCCCCAACACGCGGCACTCGCACTATCCACACTGGTAACACTCAGTCAACTAGGTAGGTGACGCTCCTTAAAGGTGACTTACACTACAATCTCGTCTTCTGGATGCTTTTTCTTTGTATTTTTTGTTCATTTAGACAGTTTTATGCTTAAATGCTTAATTTAGGCCATTTTTGAAAAAATGCACTAGAGTGAGGGATAATTGACTGAGAGGTTTGACTGTATTGAATTTCCTAATGGTATGTTCTAAACTCCTGTTTCCCACTGTTTCAGCCGTTTGGTAAGAAGCCACAGAGTCTGCTGGATGCAGCCAAGGTGCGAACATTTCTGTGATTACGGACTTTCCTAATCTAGACTGTATAAAAGAGTGAGGACGTTGAAGGACTCAAATGAAGCCGGCGCCGACTTAGCGTCCCGTCGCAAAAAGATGTGCCGCTAATGGTGAGATAAATGTAAAAAAAAACGTCAAGTGACAAAACTTGAGACCTTTCCCTGACGACGGAGCTTTTCTCCCTAAAGCCTCACATAATGATCTGCAAATCCCATTACAGCCGTCGTGACAGAGCATGAACTCTGCTCGCTTTTATGTGTTTAATCCCTTGCAAACGCGCTTGAAAGCAACCAACCATCTGATGGCAAGATGGAGCCCAATCAACTTCTGGCCTGATTAACCATGTCAGTGTGGAGGGGGTGAACTCCACGACAGCCAAGGAAAGGCTCGCGCGCGCCTCATGTCATCCGGCCCTCAGACGGCACAGAGCGAGTGCGATGATGCCCTGAGCGTTGATGTGCTGTGCCACGCGCCCTCATTCATAACTTATGATATCGGCGACGCTAATGGCGCGGGCGCTTTAGCCAAACATAATGAAACGTGATGAGTAAAAGGAGCGGCTGTCATTTCCGACCGTGCAGGCGACATGAAAGAGCAAATCAAATGTTGGAATTCCTTGATGGCGAGGCTAAGTGGATGTGTGGCGCTTTTAAACATTTATCAATAAGCTTCAATTAGCATCGCTGGCGTTTGAGGCAATGGCTTGATAAATTGACACTAAGTTGCTGTTTGCATTCACTTCAACTCATTAATGCAGAGAAGCGTGCCATTTATACACCAAAAACACATCAGTTATCTGACAAGTCAGCTTTACTAGCGTGCTGGACGCTGATTTGACCCGGTTGGGGCGGCTGCTGCTGCTTTACAAGCCGCAAAACTTTACAACAAACTTTATTTACTGCGGCCACAGCGAGTTTAATGTATGCCATCCTGTAAAAACACAACAAACGCGGCAGCACTGGTAGGCTCCTCCGCTGGGCTTTTGCCAAAGTGAGGCTTCATTAACAGCTGCTAGGCAGTATAGCTGCGTGTGCAATATGTTGCATCAACAAAATCTATCATAAATCAGACACATCATCAATCAAAGATTTTGCATTTTACTACCTTTTTTTGCCGCAGCCATTTGAGCTGTAAAGCACAGATAATACAGTGGAGGGTGTGTGTATTTATCCATGCCCCTCGGCCTGGCCTAATGACGTCCACCCATCCATCCATGCATTTTCTATGCAGCCTATTCTCATTAGGGTCGCGGGGGTATGCTGGAGCCTATGCCAGCTGACTTTGGACCGGTCGCCAGTCAATCGCAAGGCCGACAAACAAGCATCAACACTCACATTCCTACCTACGGACAATTTCGCCAATTGACCTGACATGCATGTTTTTGGAATGTGGGAGGAAAGCAGAGTTCCCGGAGAAAACCCACTCATGCACTGGGAGAACATGCAAACTCCACACAGAGATACCCAACGGAGATTCGAACCCTTCTGATGTTGACATAACCAAAATCAATCTATTTACTTGTGACTTTGGCTAGAGGCAGAAGAACAATGGAATATGATAGGGGATTTTTTTTTAACCTATGGAATTTTGTTGACATGGTTTTCCTCCATGGTATGCATTTTTTGTTTGCCGATGGAACGGTTGCATCCCAAAGACATGCATTCATATCTCACATAAGGCTTGTGTATGATGGGCAAAAAAAGTGCAGTTTGGCCTACCACTGCTACTTCCATATCTCTGTATTGTCATTCATAGTGGCGATGCTGTTGATTGGCTTTTGGCTGCCATGTCCTTGCAAGACACATTTTCTTCAAACGAGACATCTTGTCACTTTTTAATTTTGCGAGATCTCGTGACACGTCTAGTAACGAGACAGTAGTTGCGTTCCTGTTTTTGTTGAACACTTTTGACTTGATGACTTGGTCCACATAGACACACTGACTAACTTTAGCAGGTTTTTTGAAATCCCAGTTTGAGTACAATTACTCTACTGATGGGGGAAGTTGGTAAACTGCGATGTGTTTGAAAGATGCCATTTACTTTTGCAAACGCCAGACATTTGAAAGCATTTCCTTGAAAAGCCAAGTAGTACGCTCCATCCGCTTCCACATGAATCATGAGTCACTTCCACACAATTGACAGAATTCTTAACAGGATCCATTCGGCGTTGGAAGGACTAAAAATCCAATGGATACAAATAGTGTGTCCTTCATGTCACATGGTTATGCCTTTTATCAGATGGACTAATGCTGACAAAATCCCTGAAGATGACGATTGTCATCACTATTTTATCAGAAGGGGAAAAAGACCTCAGCCATCAGCAGTATTTGGAAAGTGAAAAGCTAATCATCACTTCCATGTCCTGTCATTGGGAACGGGTGCCTAAACGGATAGCCTTGGCTTTCAACACAGGTGGGGGTCTTAAATGAAATTCAATTTTAAAAAAGGCCAACCGACATCCATGTGTCAATCAGTGGGATGGGAAGCTTTACTAGACTTTGGTCCAGCTTCTTAACAAGCGGCCATCACATGCGAGTCACTATCTGCTTTTACGACTCATTTATGAATGACAGTTAATTCATTACCAACTTTTTCAACAACTCACTTAGAAAGTTGGATTGTCTAATAGATGGAAAGGTATTTTACATCTTGGTTCTAAGGTGGGACAGTTTCAGTTTTTCACAATGTGGGGTGGCGGGGGTCTGCTGGAGCCTATCCCAGCTGACTTGGGGCGAGAGGCAGGGTGCATACCAATGGACGTAGTAGTAGAGATCTGAATCATCGACTGGACTGGGTACTACCCAGTGGATGACACCTGGGCGACTGAGAGCCTCCACAAGATTATCCCTATGGACAATTTATAGTCGCCAATTAACCTAACATGCATGTTTTTGGAATGTGGGAGGGAACCGGAGCAGTAATAATAATAATATTAATAATATTTTTGATTTATAAAGCGCTTTTCATGACACTGAAAGACAAACAACCGCAACAACCGAGAGGATGCAAACTCCACACAGAGATCCCAAGTGGAGATTCAAACCCGGATCTCCCAGATCTCCTGACTGTGTGGCCAACATGCTAACCACTCAAACACCCTGCGGCCCACATTACTGCAGATTTCTTTCACTGGGGGCAGCATACCAAAAGAAATGCAAAAAGTTTATTAAATATTCTAAATGTCTCAATGAAGGTCTGTCACGACAGCGAATTTGTTGGATGATAATTGTCCTGCAAATTATTGTAGATCACTGATACTACTGTCAACATTTTGAGGTCATTTTGTCATGAATGTTATGACGCAGTATATGGCATAATAATGCACCGTATCAAAAGAAATACACTTTAATTCTTTAATGTTGTGCTTGGATTGTCAATAGCTTTTAACTAACACAAACATGATGTCAAACAATAATTCCCCAAGTGTATTGATCAGAAAAACTGATCAATACACTTTCAATAAGCTTTCAAAAATGTATCGTATATCGTGAAAACTATGCCATATTTCTGATTATGAATCAGTGTCGCTTTCATTTTGGTCTGAATATTAACAAAAAAATCTGTGAAATAACCCGCAATCACGGCTGCCGAAAACTTGTAAACTTGTATTGGTACTTGTCTTGTGTACTTACTAGCAACCTTTTGAGTGTTAAGTTGCTGTGTGACGATTGTAGCTTCCTGAGATTTCCGATGGACAAGGTCGTCATCGGAGCTCGTGATTGGCTTATGCCATAGAAAGACATGCCTTTAGCTTACTGACTTGTGAGCGGCGTAGTATTTAAAAGATTAGTAGTATTATTTCTGAAGTATAGGGGATGTCAGGAAAACGTGACAAACGGAATAAGTCATAATTTAGTCGCAGGGTTCAAAGTAGGAAAAAAGGGGCGGCATATACACAGGAAATTACGGTATGTTATTATTCCCTTGCAGTCTTCTGAAGCCGCTTATGTTTACAGTATTCGGTCAGCCACGAAAAATGATGCAGCGGGCCAGAAAGGGAAGCCATGCCGGAGTTTGGACACCTCTGGTTCAAGCTAACCCTATTACTCCTAAACAGCTGCACACAAAAAGATGAACATTTGTCCAGATATGCACCCCTACTGGGTTGCCTGTGCTATCACTTTTATGACAAAGTCACCACCTGGTGGCGCTGTTTTAAACCCCGTAACTTGCATACTTTTGAAATGTCATCACACAGCTCACAGCAAAACGGCCAGCGAGTGTTCAGCCGAATCACCACACGCTACAATTGGAGCAAGATTGGTTGCAAAAAGATGGCTGCCATCAAGCACGGGTCTTTGTCTTATTACCTGAATGTCCATAACGCATTGAGCATCACACTTCAAGGATATCTGTATGACATGTATGTATCAAAGCATTTTGAAACCCACCCATAAGGGGCGCCACACTTTTAGCGTCGCGTGAACCTGTGAAAATGCGCCCCCTGAGCAATTGAGTTGGCGTATATCTTAGTGTGTGAATGTGGTATCAGTGTGTTGCTTTGTTTGAGTGCGGCGGTATCAGTGTGGTAGACGTGCGGTCTTATCAGTTTGGGTTCTTGAGCAGCAGGCGGACTACGTTCCACCCCGGCGCGACCCGCCGCTCCGCCGGGGGCTTTATCTGCGTCGGTGTTCTACGTTATTGATGGCCGCCGCCATATTGACAGGCGACGCGGCGGCAGGAAAGGCAAAATAGGAGTTTGATATGACATATTGTGGCGCTCAGCAGGGCCCATAAATAACTCTGACACGTTTTTGTATGCATGGGAAGGCCTCTGATTCAGCCTCCCATAAAAAATAAACTTCTATTATGGAATGTATTTGTCAAGTGGCGCCGTGATGGATGGACTCGTGTTTAACGCTTGGCAGGTCGATACAAGGTGGCGCCGAGGTGGATTGGCTCCGCTAGGAAAAGGGCGGGAGGAGGGATGTGAAAGAAAGGGTTAGGTTGTCAATGCAATTATTCAGCTTTGAAGGGGGCCGATCATCATCTCGGCACCTGTTTCTCATTCCCATCATGCATTATGGTGACAGCATCCTGTCCTGCTGCTCTCAAGCACAAGATGACACACAAGGACAAAAAAGACACAACTTGTTTTTTTCTTTAGACAGCAAACTAGTTGAACGAACTACCAGTGGAATTTTAACACACTCTGTTTGACACAAATGGCAAATGAGTGTCCTGTAGTCGCCGGGTGTGTAGTCTACAAAAGCTGCTAACCGCCTGCGTAAAAAAAACAACAACAAAAAACATGGCTGCGTATGTGGCTGTAGGCAACCTCCTGATGTCATGTCAGTGTTAAAAAATGACTTTTGCAATACTCACTTTTGTTAATGATGTCATTTTTATGTTAACAAAATGTAAAAAAAGATATCCATGGTATGCACATGTATCCTTATCTGCTCCAATTGGTTATTTAGTAACTGCACTTGTTGCGCAATCATGCCACTGTGGCAAGGTCACTTACAGTATATCATTTATTCCAACACACAAACAGACAAAAATGTATGCGCATGTGCACATTTATCCAGACCTGCACCGATGTAAGGCATACCATTAAGATTTTATTTCTGGCATTTTCTCCAGGTACTCTGTGTTCCTCCCACATCCAAAAATATTCATTGGAGACAATAAATTTCCCCTAGGTATGGATGTGAGTGTGATTGGTTGTTTGTCAATGTGTGCCCTGTGATTGGCTGATGACCAGTCCGGTGCAGCTCACCCAAGTGAGGACAAGCGGCATAGAAAATGAATGTTTTTTCTGTAATTGTGGCCACTGTTGTAAAGGTAATAACAGGATGCATGCGTGCACTGTCATGTTCCTCGTCGCAAACGTGACTTTAAGTCCAGTCCCTTAACGTGCAATCAGATGCGGCGTGACCTCTTTCTTTTCCTTTCCTTTCCTGTGAGCATCCAGGCGGCCGTGAACCTTCTGAACCAGAAGGCGTGTGATGGAGAACACTTAGACCCTCTCATCCATTTCACATTTGTTCCAATCAATTATTGAAGTGGACATCCAATTACAAAAGCAAGAGGATGTGAGCCGTCTCCAAAAGGCTGGCTGGCGTTAAAGAGTCTGCGGGCGCTGAATAACTGGCGCCGTTAATTTAGTGTTGGCCAAGAGGAGGAGGAGGAGGAGGAGGAGGAGGAGAGACATGGCTGTTTTCATCGTTTTGGTCCGTGGGCAAACAACCCGCCCCCCTCTAGATTTAAAGTATTAAGATCAGAGAGGAGGGAGGAGGGCGGGGGGGGGCTCATCAGCTTGCCGATAAGAGGTTGAAGTTTTAATTGTGTTTTGATTCATATAGCATTCTGCTCTTAAAAATCTGTAATTACCGCCTCCTTTGTCCATCTAATTGGGACGGCCGAGCATCCCCGCGTGACAATGAGGATGACTGGGAAGATCTTTTGAAGCGTTTGGGCCCTAATGAGCAAATAAGGACGAGGTTGCCATCGTTCTGCCCGGTTCCGGGCATTGTTTTCCCATTTTCATGATGGGAGAAACCATTTGTTGGCCAAACTCCTATTTGTTAGGAGAATATTTGATGTTGGTTTTGGTGTAGTATTTTCCTTGTGAGCCTCGCTCAGTATGAAGGAAGCGCAGGTGCACCCCATAATTTCCTTAAGGGCAAATGTTGCATTGATGGAATGAAGTGTGAACGGAACAGACGAGATGACTGCAGTGGGAACGTGGGTGTCCCACTCACGACAAACACCTTTATAGTTAATACAGAGTCAGCTTACCGATGTCTACTTTGCGGTTTGAACTTCGCGCCCTCACTCCAATGTGTTTATTCAAAAAGTCCTTATTAAAAATGGTCGCCGTTTTGTAGTTGACTTAGTCCAAAAAATGCTTATTTACCTCACAACAGGCACTATGATGACATAATAATTACAATAGTCACCATTACCATCATCGTAATAACACGGGCTGCTGTTGTGCCCCTACCACAGCCAACCCACTCACCTCTTATTCCCCGACGTCACTTTCTATCCACATGTCCAGAAGATATGTATTGCAACACCTCAAGTACGAGTCTTATTTATGTCTTAAATGGCTTATTTTCTTTAATTACATCTGCTGTTTTGGGTAATATGTGTGTAAAGGTGACCGTAGGGGTGTTATTCCATGTCTCTAATAATGGTAAAAATTATATTTAGAAAGTAAACAAATATATTCAATTTATTAATATCGAATATTACTTTGCGGAAATACACTTATCTCGGTCGGGTCTGGAACCAATTAACCGCAATAAACAAGGCGTAACTGTACTTTTTTGCTTTTTAAAGTTCGGAATTGTAATAGAATGGGTCAGCCAGTCTTATTTTGGATTTTCAAAAGTTACAATTGAATTTGGAGTTATTAAATAATAAATAAATACTGTATAAAGTCAATATTTTTTATTGTGTCATTTTAGTAGTTACATTTTTTGTGTTTATTTAAATTATACTCATCATAAAGGGAAATAAGCAAAAATCATCCGTCCATCCATTTTGTATGTCACTTATCCTCACCAGGGTCGCAGGGGTGTGCTGGAGCCTATCCCAGCTGGACTGGTCAGCATAAATCATTATTTTTTTTAAAAGTAAATAATTTAAACTTAAATTTTAAATGCCAAATCATTTTTAATTGGATAGAAAGTACACAAAATGCTTCAATGTATAATTAAGATATAAAAAATATTGTTATAGATGGTGGTCAGTGTACAACAAACTGTAATGCATAATGGTAAAAATAAAAAAATATCCTGTAATGTGCTTGCGCTGGCCTATCTTCTCCGTGCTCCGCTTATTGTGGTGCATCACAGCATTCTTGTCATCGCAATGAATTGGATTTGTCCCCTTCAGTGCAAACAACAATGGGCGAGTGCGGGGGACCTTCAGGAAAACAAATGGCCGCCTGCTGTCCCTGTTGGGGGAATGCTTGTATACGTGTGTGTGCGCACATGTGCATTTGTGTTGTTGATGTGGCTGAGGGCACAGATGAGGAAGAGAGGCACCCTGGGTCGTTTATTAACATGTCAGCGTCGCCTATCTGTGCGGCCGGCCAGACATCCAGACGAATGATGTTCATAATAATAAGGAGCCCCGTGGTGACACTGTCGTGTCCGTACTGGACACCTCCCTTTTTAGTAGCGCCCGTGGGCTTCACAATCTACGTTTCTACCAACGTAGTCTATGCATTGTACACACAAAAGGCATATGCATTTTTTTCCACACTTTACCTAACCCTTCATGTCTTACACTGGACGCCTCGTTAGGTGCGCAACCCATTGCGGGACACCCTCGCTTTTTGCATTTTTGTTTTAGACTTCTAGAATTCATCTGTTTCACCCGCACAAGCACCTTGTCAATTAACATTCCTAAATTGCACGCAGGTGGAAAAAAAACATGCCAGTCTCAAAAGATTTGAAATAACAGGACTTAACTACTAATATGCCTGCCATGCAAGTGTAAAAAGTACTTAACTACCAGTATGCCCGTCATGCAAGTGTAAAAAGTACTTAACCACTAGCATGCCTGCCATGCAAGTGTAAAAAGTACTTAACTACTATTATACCCGTCATGCAAGTGTAAAAAGTACTTAACTAATATTATACCTAATTAACAACTAGTACACTTTACCTTCCATGCAAGTGTAAAAAGCACTTAACTACTATTATACTTTACCTGTCATACAAGTGTAAAAAGTAGTTACATGGTAACTTTAGTAACATGCCAAGTAACATGGCATGGTACTTTATGTGCCATGCAAGTGTAAAAAGTAGTTAACTACTAGTATGCTTTACTTGTCATACAGGTGTATAAAGTAGTTACTGAGGATTAAACGTTTCCTGTCATACAATTGTAAAAAGTTTAGCACTATAAAGATATGAAATAACATTTGAGTCATGCAAGTGTAAAAAGTAGTCAACTACTAGTGAACCTCTTTTTGCTCCTGTATGTGAGTACCCATCCTCTTTTTACACTTTTATGAGACTTAATCTGCATATCTTACACCTGTTAAGATGTAAAAACGAACCTCGGTGTTCCGACCTTTTATGACAGACAAATCATCTTAGTATTCAACTTGTGTTGTTTTACACTTATTACTGTGTAGCACATTAGTGGTTAACTTCTTTTTACACTTGTTTGGCTAACTCCGTGTATGGCAAAGACTGTGACGTTAACTTATTTTTACACTTGTATGACTGATAAGTTCATTTCTTTTTACACTTGTGTGTTAGTGGTCAACTTCTTATTACACTTTTATAACAGCTTAAGAACCTTTTCACAGCTATGACCTTTTTTTTTTACACTTACAACAGTGGTTAACTTTTTTTTACACTTGTTTAATCATTATGTATTTATATTGTTAAACACTTGTATGTTAGTGGTCACCTTCGCATTACACTTTTGTAAAAAAAAAAAATCCTAATAGTAAATAGATGAGTTCGATATTAATAATGATGATAATATTGGTCAGCCAGACAGTTTAACTTCTTTTTACACTTGCAAAGTATGCAACCTCATGGGAGATTTTGACTTTCGTGCTAGTTAAGCTTTCTAACATCTCATGTAGCCATTTGTTTTAAACACAGTCTTTTTTGCCACAAATCTGAGATATATTNGCACTAGAGTGAGGGATAATTGACTGAGAGGTTTGACTGTATTGAATTTCCTAATGGTATGTTCTAAACTCCTGTTTCCCACTGTTTCAGCCGTTTGGTAAGAAGCCACAGAGTCTGCTGGATGCAGCCAAGGTGCGAACATTTCTGTGATTACGGACTTTCCTAATCTAGACTGTATAAAAGAGTGAGGACGTTGAAGGACTCAAATGAAGCCGGCGCCGACTTAGCGTCCCGTCGCAAAAAGATGTGCCGCTAATGGTGAGATAAATGTAAAAAAAACGTCAAGTGACAAAACTTGAGACCTTTCCCTGACGACAGAGCTTTTCTCCCTAAAGCCTCACATAATGATCTGCAAATCCCATTACAGCCGTCGTGACAGAGCATGAACTCTGCTCGCTTTTATGTGTTTAATCCCTTGCAAACGCGCTTGAAAGCAACCAACCATCTGATGGCAAGATGGAGCCCAATCAACTTCTGGCCTGATTAACCATGTCAGTGTGGAGGGGGTGAACTCCACGACAGCCAAGGAAAGGCTCGCGCGCGCCTCATGTCATCCGGCCCTCAGACGGCACAGAGCGAGTGCGATGATGCCCTGAGCGTTGATGTGCTGTGCCACGCGCCCTCATTCATAACTTATGATATCGGCGACGCTAATGGCGCGGGCGCTTTAGCCAAACATAATGAAACGTGATGAGTAAAAGGAGCGGCTGTCATTTCCGACCGTGCAGGCGACATGAAAGAGCAAATCAAATGTTGGAATTCCTTGATGGCGAGGCTAAGTGGATGTGTGGCGCTTTTAAACATTTATCAATAAGCTTCAATTAGCATCGCTGGCGTTTGAGGCAATGGCTTGATAAATTGACACTAAGTTGCTGTTTGCATTCACTTCAACTCATTAATGCAGAGAAGCGTGCCATTTATACACCAAAAACACATCAGTTATCTGACAAGTCAGCTTTACTAGCGTGCTGGACGCTGATTTGACCCGGTTGGGGCGGCTGCTGCTGCTTTACAAGCCGCAAAACTTTACAACAAACTTTATTTACTGCGGCCACAGCGAGTTTAATGTATGCCATCCTGTAAAAACACAACAAACGCGGCAGCACTGGTAGGCTCCTCCGCTGGGCTTTTGCCAAAGTGAGGCTTCATTAACAGCTGCTAGGCAGTATAGCTGCGTGTGCAATATGTTGCATCAACAAAATCTATCATAAATCAGACACATCATCAATCAAAGATTTTGCATTTTACTACCTTTTTTTGCCGCAGCCATTTGAGCTGTAAAGCACAGATAATACAGTGGAGGGTGTGTGTATTTATCCATGCCCCTCGGCCTGGCCTAATGACGTCCACCCATCCATCCATGCATTTTCTATGCAGCTTATCCTCATTAGGGTCGTGGGGGTATGCTGGAGCCTATGCCAGCTGACTTTGGACCGGTCGCCAGTCAATCGCAAGGCCGACAAACAAGCATCAACACTCACATTCCTACCTACGGACAATTTCGCCAATTGACCTGACATGCATGTTTTTGGAATGTGGGAGGAAAGCAGAGTTCCCGGAGAAAACCCACTCATGCACTGGGAGAACATGCAAACTCCACACAGAGATACCCAACGGAGATTCGAACCCTTCTGATGTTGACATAACCAAAATCAATCAATTTACTTGTGACTTTGGCTAGAGGCAGAAGAACAATGGAATATGATAGGGGATTTTTTTTTAACCTATGGAATTTTGTTGACATGGTTTTCCTCCATGGTATGCATTTTTTGTTTGCCGATGGAACGGTTGCATCCCAAAGACATGCATTCATATCTCACATAAGGCTTGTGTATGATGGGCAAAAAAAGTGCAGTTTGGCCTACCACTGCTACTTCCATATCTCTGTATTATCATTCATAGTGGCGATGCCGTTGATTGGCTTTTGGCTGCCATGTCCTTGCGAGACCCATTTTCTCCAAACAAAACATCTTGTCACTTTTTAATTTTGCGAGATCTCGTGACACGTCTAGTAACGAGACAGTAGTTGCGTTCCTGTTTTTGTTGAACACTTTTGACTTGATGACTTGGTCCACATAGACACACTGACTAACTTTAGCAGGTTTTTTGAAATCCCAGTTTGAGTACAATCACTCTACCGATGGGGGAAGTTGGTAAACTGCGATGTGTTTGAAAGATGCCATTTACTTTTGCAAACGCCAGACATTTGAAAGCATTTCCTTGAAAAGCCAAGTAGTACGCTCCATCCGCTTCCACATGAATCATGAGTCACTTCCACACAATTGACAGAATTCTTAACAGGATCCATTCGGCGTTGGAAGGACTAAAAATCCAATGGATACAAATAGTGTGTCCTTCATGTCACATGGTTATGCCTTTTATCAGATGGACTAATGCTGACAAAATCCCTGAAGATGACGATTGTCATCACTATTTTATCAGAAGGGGAAAAAGACCTCAGCCATCAGCAGTATTTGGAAAGTGAAAAGCTAATCATCACTTCCATGTCCTGTCATTGGGAACGGGTGCCTAAACGGATAGCCTTGGCTTTCAACACAGGTGGGGGTCTTAAATGAAATTCAATTTTAAAAAAGGCCAACCGACATCCATGTGTCAATCAGTGGGATGGGAAGCTTTACTAGACTTTGGTCCAGCTTCTTAACAAGCGGCCATCACATGCGAGTCACTATCTGCTTTTACGACTCATTTATGAATGACAGTTAATTCATTACCAACTTTTTCAACAACTCACTTAGAAAGTTGGATTGTCTAATAGATGGAAAGGTATTTTACATCTTGGTTCTAAGGTGGGACAGTTTCAGTTTTTCACAATGTGGGGTGGCGGGGGTCTGCTGGAGCCTATCCCAGCTGACTTGGGGCGAGAGGCAGGGTGCATACCAATGGACGTAGTAGTAGAGATCTGAATCATCGACTGGACTGGGTACTACCCAGTGGATGACACCTGGGCGACTGAGAGCCTCCACAAGATTATCCCTATGGACAATTTATAGTCGCCAATTAACCTAACATGCATGTTTTTGGAATGTGGGAGGGAACCGGAGCAGTAATAATAATAATATTAATAATATTTTTGATTTATAAAGCGCTTTTCATGACACTGAAAGACAAACAACCGCAACAACCGAGAGGATGCAAACTCCACACAGAGATCCCAAGTGGAGATTCAAACCCGGATCTCCCAGATCTCCTGACTGTGTGGCCAACATGCTAACCACTCAAACACCCTGCGGCCCACATTACTGCAGATTTCTTTCACTGGGGGCAGCATACCAAAAGAAATGCAAAAAGTTTATTAAATATTCTAAATGGCTCAATGAAGGTCTGTCACGACAGCGAATTTGTTGGATGATAATTGTCCTGCAAATTATTGTAGATCACTGATACTACTGTCAACATTTTGAGGTCATTTTGTCATGAATGTTATGACGCAGTATATGGCATAATAATGCACCGTATCAAAAGAAATACACTTTAATTCTTTAATGTTGTGCTTGGATTGTCAATAGCTTTTAACTAACACAAACATGATGTCAAACAATAATTCCCCAAGTGTATTGATCAGAAAAACTGATCAATACACTTTCAATAAGCTTTCAAAAATGTATCGTATATCGTGAAAACTATGCCATATTTCTGATTATGAATCAGTGTCGCTTTCATTTTGGTCTGAATATTAACAAAAAAATCTGTGAAATAACCCGCAATCACGGCTGCCGAAAACTTGTAAACTTGTATTGGTACTTGTCTTGTGTACTTACTAGCAACCTTTTGAGTGTTAAGTTGCTGTGTGACGATTGTAGCTTCCTGAGATTTCCGATGGACAAGGTCGTCATCGGAGCTCGTGATTGGCTTATGCCATAGAAAGACATGCCTTTAGCTTACTGACTTGTGAGCGGCGTAGTATTTAAAAGATTAGTAGTATTATTTCTGAAGTATAGGGGATGTCAGGAAAACGTGACAAACGGAATAAGTCATAATTTAGTCGCAGGGTTCAAAGTAGGAAAAAAGGGGCGGCATATACACAGGAAATTACGGTATGTTATTATTCCCTTGCAGTCTTCTGAAGCCGCTTATGTTTACAGTATTCGGTCAGCCACGAAAAATGATGCAGCGGGCCAGAAAGGGAAGCCATGCCGGAGTTTGGACACCTCTGGTTCAAGCTAACCCTATTACTCCTAAACAGCTGCACACAAAAAGATGAACATTTGTCCAGATATGCACCCCTACTGGGTTGCCTGTGCTATCACTTTTATGACAAAGTCACCACCTGGTGGCGCTGTTTTAAACCCCGTAACTTGCATACTTTTGAAATGTCATCACACAGCTCACAGCAAAACGGCCAGCGAGTGTTCAGCCGAATCACCACACGCTACAATTGGAGCAAGATTGGTTGCAAAAAGATGGCTGCCATCAAGCACGGGTCTTTGTCTTATTACCTGAATGTCCATAACGCATTGAGCATCACACTTCAAGGATATCTGTATGACATGTATGTATCAAAGCATTTTGAAACCCACCCATAAGGGGCGCCACACTTTTAGCGTCGCGTGAACCTGTGAAAATGCGCCCCCTGAGCAATTGAGTTGGCGTATATCTTAGTGTGTGAATGTGGTATCAGTGTGTTGCTTTGTTTGAGTGCGGCGGTATCAGTGTGGTAGACGTGCGGTCTTATCAGTTTGGGTTCTTGAGCAGCAGGCGGACTACGTTCCACCCCGGCGCGACCCGCCGCTCCGCCGGGGGCTTTATCTGCGTCGGTGTTCTACGTTATTGATGGCCGCCGCCATATTGACAGGCGACGCGGCGGCAGGAAAGGCAAAATAGGAGTTTGATATGACATATTGTGGCGCTCAGCAGGGCCCATAAATAACTCTGACACGTTTTTGTATGCATGGGAAGGCCTCTGATTCAGCCTCCCATAAAAAATAAACTTCTATTATGGAATGTATTTGTCAAGTGGCGCCGTGATGGATGGACTCGTGTTTAACGCTTGGCAGGTCGATACAAGGTGGCGCCGAGGTGGATTGGCTCCGCTAGGAAAAGGGCGGGAGGAGGGATGTGAAAGAAAGGGTTAGGTTGTCAATGCAATTATTCAGCTTTGAAGGGGGCCGATCATCATCTCGGCACCTGTTTCTCATTCCCATCATGCATTATGGTGACAGCATCCTGTCCTGCTGCTCTCAAGCACAAGATGACACACAAGGACAAAAAAGACACAACTTGTTTTTTTCTTTAGACAGCAAACTAGTTGAACGAACTACCAGTGGAATTTTAACACACTCTGTTTGACACAAATGGCAAATGAGTGTCCTGTAGTCGCCGGGTGTGTAGTCTACAAAAGCTGCTAACCGCCTGCGTAAAAAAAACAACAACAAAAAACATGGCTGCGTATGTGGCTGTAGGCAACCTCCTGATGTCATGTCAGTGTTAAAAAATGACTTTTGCAATACTCACTTTTGTTAATGATGTCATTTTTATGTTAACAAAATGTAAAAAAAGATATCCATGGTATGCACATGTATCCTTATCTGCTCCAATTGGTTATTTAGTAACTGCACTTGTTGCGCAATCATGCCACTGTGGCAAGGTCACTTACAGTATATCATTTATTCCAACACACAAACAGACAAAAATGTATGCGCATGTGCACATTTATCCAGACCTGCACCGATGTAAGGCATACCATTAAGATTTTATTTCTGGCATTTTCTCCAGGTACTCTGTGTTCCTCCCACATCCAAAAATATACATTGGAGACAATAAATTTCCCCTAGGTATGGATGTGAGTGTGATTGGTTGTTTGTCAATGTGTGCCCTGTGATTGGCTGATGACCAGTCCGGTGCAGCTCACCCAAGTGAGGACAAGCGGCATAGAAAATGAATGTTTTTTCTGTAATTGTGGCCACTGTTGTAAAGGTAATAACAGGATGCATGCGTGCACTGTCATGTTCCTCGTCGCAAACGTGACTTTAAGTCCAGTCCCTTAACGTGCAATCAGATGCGGCGTGACCTCTTTCTTTTCCTTTCCTTTCCTGTGAGCATCCAGGCGGCCGTGAACCTTCTGAACCAGAAGGCGTGTGATGGAGAACACTTAGACCCTCTCATCCATTTCACATTTGTTCCAATCAATTATTGAAGTGGACATCCAATTACAAAAGCAAGAGGATGTGAGCCGTCTCCAAAAGGCTGGCTGGCGTTAAAGAGTCTGCGGGCGCTGAATAACTGGCGCCGTTAATTTAGTGTTGGCCAAGAGGAGGAGGAGGAGGAGGAGGAGGAGGAGAGACATGGCTGTTTTCATCGTTTTGGTCCGTGGGCAAACAACCCGCCCCCCTCTAGATTTAAAGTATTAAGATCAGAGAGGAGGGAGGAGGGCGGGGGGGGGCTCATCAGCTTGCCGATAAGAGGTTGAAGTTTTAATTGTGTTTTGATTCATATAGCATTCTGCTCTTAAAAATCTGTAATTACCGCCTCCTTTGTCCATCTAATTGGGACGGCCGAGCATCCCCGCGTGACAATGAGGATGACTGGGAAGATCTTTTGAAGCGTTTGGGCCCTAATGAGCAAATAAGGACGAGGTTGCCATCGTTCTGCCCGGTTCCGGGCATTGTTTTCCCATTTTCATGATGGGAGAAACCATTTGTTGGCCAAACTCCTATTTGTTAGGAGAATATTTGATGTTGGTTTTGGTGTAGTATTTTCCTTGTGAGCCTCGCTCAGTATGAAGGAAGCGCAGGTGCACCCCATAATTTCCTTAAGGGCAAATGTTGCATTGATGGAATGAAGTGTGAACGGAACAGACGAGATGACTGCAGTGGGAACGTGGGTGTCCCACTCACGACAAACACCTTTATAGTTAATACAGAGTCAGCTTACCGATGTCTACTTTGCGGTTTGAACTTCGCGCCCTCACTCCAATGTGTTTATTCAAAAAGTCCTTATTAAAAATGGTCGCCGTTTTGTAGTTGACTTAGTCCAAAAAATGCTTATTTACCTCACAACAGGCACTATGATGACATAATAATTACAATAGTCACCATTACCATCATCATAATAACACGGGCTGCTGTTGTGCCCCTACCACAGCCAACCCACTCACCTCTTTTTCCCCGACGTCACTTTCTATCCACATGTCCAGAAGATATGTATTGCAACACCTCAAGTACGAGTCTTATTTATGTCTTAAATGGCTTATTTTCTATGATTACATCTGCTGTTTTGGGTAATATGTGTGTGAAGGTGACCGTAGGGGTGTTATTCCATGTCTCTAATAATGGTAAAAATTATATTTAGAAAGTAAACAAAAATATTCAATTTATTAATATTGAATATTACTTTGCGGAAATACACTTATCTCGGTCGGGTCTGGAACCAATTAACCGCAATAAACAAGGCGTAACTGTACTTTTTTGCTTTTTAAAGTTCGGAATTGTAATTGAATGGGTCAGCCAGTCTTATTTTGGATTTTCAAAAGTTACAATTGAATTTGGAGTTATTAAATAATAAATAAATACTGTATAAAGTCAATATTTTTTATTGTGTCATTTTAGTAGTTACATTTTTTGTGTTTATTTAAATTATACTCATCATATAGGGAAATAAGCAAAATTCATCCGTCCATCCATTTTGTATGTCACTTATCCTCACCAGGGTCGCAGGGGTGTGCTGGAGCCTATCCCAGCTGGACTGGTCAGCATAAATCATTATTTTTTTTAAAAGTAAATAATTTAAACTTAAATTTTAAATGCCAAATCATTTTTAATTGGATAGAAAGTACACAAAATGCTTCAATGTATAATTAAGATATAAAAAATATTGTTATAGATGGTGGTCAGTGTACAACAAACTGTAATGCATAATGGTAAAAATAAAAAAATATCCTGTAATGTGCTTGCGCTGGCCTATCTTCTCCGTGCTCCGCTTATTGTGGTGCATCACAGCATTCTTGTCATCGCAATGAATTGGATTTGTCCCCTTCAGTGCAAACAACAATGGGCGAGTGCGGGGGACCTTCAGGAAAACAAATGGCCGCCTGCTGTCCCTGTTGGGGGAATGCTTGTATACGTGTGTGTGCGCACATGTGCATTTGTGTTGTTGATGTGGCTGAGGGCACAGATGAGGAAGAGAGGCACCCTGGGTCGTTTATTAACATGTCAGCGTCGCCTATCTGTGCGGCCGGCCAGACATCCAGACGAATGATGTTCATAATAATAAGGAGCCCCGTGGTGACACTGTCGTGTCCGTACTGGACACCTCCCTTTTTAGTAGCGCCCGTGGGCTTCACAATCTACGTTTCTACCAACGTAGTCTATGCATTGTACACACAAAAGGCATATGCATTTTTTTCCACACTTTACCTAACCCTTCATGTCTTACACTGGACGCCTCGTTAGGTGCGCAACCCATTGCGGGACACCCTCGCTTTTTGCATTTTTGTTTTAGACTTCTAGAATTCATCTGTTTCACCCGCACAAGCACCTTGTCAATTAACATTCCTAAATTGCACGCAGGTGGAAAAAAAACATGCCAGTCTCAAAAGATTTGAAATAACAGGACTTAACTACTAATATGCCTGCCATGCAAGTGTAAAAAGTACTTAACTACCAGTATGCCCGTCATGCAAGTGTAAAAAGTACTTAACCACTAGCATGCCTGCCATGCAAGTGTAAAAAGTACTTAACTACTATTATACCCGTCATGCAAGTGTAAAAAGTACTTAACTAATATTATACCTAATTAACAACTAGTACACTTTACCTTCCATGCAAGTGTAAAAAGCACTTAACTACTATTATACTTTACCTGTCATACAAGTGTAAAAAGTAGTTACATGGTAACTTTAGTAACATGCCAAGTAACATGGCATGGTACTTTATGTGCCATGCAAGTGTAAAAAGTAGTTAACTACTAGTATGCTTTACTTGTCATACAGGTGTATAAAGTAGTTACTGAGGATTAAACGTTTCCTGTCATACAATTGTAAAAAGTTTAGCACTATAAAGATATGAAATAACATTTGAGTCATGCAAGTGTAAAAAGTAGTCAACTACTAGTGAACCTCTTTTTTCTCCTGTATGTGAGTACCCATCTTCTTTTTACACTTTTATGAGACTTAATCTGCATATCTTACACCTGTTAAGATGTAAAAACGAACCTCGGTGTTCCGACCTTTTATGACAGACAAATCATCTTAGTATTCAACTTGTGTTGTTTTACACTTATTACTGTGTAGCACATTAGTGGTTAACTTCTTTTTACACTTGTTTGGCTAACTCCGTGTATGGCAAAGACTGTGACGTTAACTTATTTTTACACTTGTATGACTGATAAGTTCATTTCTTTTTACACTTGTGTGTTAGTGGTCAACTTCTTATTACACTTTTATAACAGCTTAAGAACCTTTTCACAGCTATGACCTTTTTTTTTTACACTTACAACAGTGGTTAACTTTTTTTACACTTGTTTAATCATTATGTATTTATATTGTTAAACACTTGTATGTTAGTGGTCACCTTCGCATTACACTTTTGTAAAAAAAAAATAATCCTAATAGTAAATAGATAGATGAGTTCGATATTAATAATGATGATAATATTGGTCAGCCAGACAGTTTAACTTCTTTTTACACTTGCAAAGTATGCAACCTCATGGGAGATTTTGACTTTCGTGCTAGTTAAGCTTTCTAACATCTCATGTAGCCATTTGTTTTAAACGCAGTCTTTTTTGCCACAAATCTGAGATATATTTCTGCTCAGTCATAATTTATAGTGGGCATGGTACGGGCCGCTCATCGTGATTGAAGATAATTCCCGATTATTCATTCATGCTCTGAAGGTTGTAACATTTTAGATGAGATGCGCTCATGTGGGAGAGAAGGAGAGAGGGGTCCATGATGGCTTTCGTTCATTTGTGTCCATAAATGAATGATCAGGGCTGTGAATTACGACGACACGGCGATCAGACGCTGGTTTGCACGCCATTGATTGTATTGGAATGAATTAGACGCGGCTTCGTAGCACACTACAGTCGCCCCTCACAATGTTGTGGTTTGATTGATAGCATTCAAATACAAGTGATACGTAGTATTCTGGTTACTAGGCGGCAGTAAGTATTAAAGGGAGAAAAAAAAGTTCCCCTCCCATTCTGTCTGAAAGTGGTAAGTTTTTGGCTTCTTAACTTTAGACTAGATAATAAAAAAATAAAAATAGATTTAAGATGAGTAATAGGAGTGTAATGGTAACTATAGGGGTGTTATTTCATGTCTACAAGGCTCTAATAATGTTACAAACCATATTTAAACAGGTTTTCTTTGTTCTAACTACAAAAATGCTAAAGTTTTGAACATCGAAGTGTGAACGATCGTTGGTCTACATGTGCCCAGTGATGGATGCATGCATGGATATCACTTAGTGAGGAAAAAGATGCTATTGTCAGTATTTGTATCTGCAAGCAATAAAGTGTACACTGATGCAAATGGTGATTATGATAACTACGCTCATCCCATGTGCTAACGCTGGCGTGAAAAGAAAAAACGATCTGTTTTTCCACGTTTGCAAAGGCTGGCGGCGTGGAATTCTATTTTTTGAAAGCGGTTTTTCACACTTGGTTTTTGCTACTTTCCATACTTGCTTGGGCGCTCTGGGGCTTAGCATCGCATTGTGGGAGTCTGCCCGGCAACAACTCGGTGATCACCATCAAACTTTTATAGCCTCTCACTCACTAAGTTGATTTTTAATACGCCGTCAGTCAATGCTAATGAGGCGATGAAGTAACTGGTAATACATTCAGTCATTTTCTAGTCTGCCACTTTTCAAACCTCCGTGACCTTTTTTCTCTCCCAATAATTCAATCTGTTGTGTCAGGCGTGCAAGGACATGGCCGCCAATAACGCCGAGAGTGACAGCTGTAGTAAATATTATTTAAGGACTGGACGTGTCATCTGTAAACGCCATGACATCACTGCAGTAAACAAGCTTTGTAGCCGCCCCTTTAGTTTGGATTTGGGAATACTGAGCACTCCCGTAGCGCCTCTCAGCCATCTTGTTATTGGCTTTTCACTAAACACAAGGACACAGACTCTTCCCTGATGTCATTTAGGACCGTGTATCGAGGATCTTTGACCAGTGTTCTTGCAGTCATTGCTCAAAAACAGCAGTGGGTGCAGTGTGTGGAGGATCTTTGACTAGTGATTTTGTAGTAGAAGCTCAAAAACAGTTTTGTCATATAGAGGATCTTTGACGAGTGATTTTGCAGTAGGTGCTCAAAAACAGCAGAGCAATCCCATTATATAGAATATCTTTAACCAGGACACGTTGGAGAGACTATGTCTCACAGCTCACAGCCCAAAACAGTTTTCTTATCATATATAGGTGATCTTTGATTTTACATATTTGTGTAGTAGTTTCTTAAACACAGCATAGCATTTCTGTCACTTAGAGGATCTTTGACTAGTATTTTTTCAGCAGGTTCCTAAAAACAGCAGAGCACTCCTGTTGTAGAAAGGATCTTTGACTAACCCTTTTTTTCTGTTTTGCAATCTTTTCATACAAACAGCAAAGCGCTTCTGTCACAACAGAGGATCTTTGACTTTGCAGTAGGTTCTTAAAGACAACAGAGCGCTCCTGCTGCATAGAGGATCTTTGACTGGCTTTCTTAGGACGTGACCCCGTGGAGGGTGTAATTGAATAACCTTGTCACGGAAGAAGAAAAGCTAACATGATGCCAAAAATAGCAAGGTTCTGTGGTTAATTTGTGGCCTAATTCAACTTAGATTAATAATGAATGTTTCCTTCCTCTGACTAAGTATCTATAATTAATCAACAAGTCCTAGCAAGAGAGCGGGCTAATTGGTTTGAAAACAGAAACCTGCATGCTTAATTCGTAGCCTTGACATCGCTAATTGCGGCTGTAATCAAAGCTCCGCCCTCTGGGATTTGACGGAAGGCATTGTTAAGTGGAGGTTAGCGTGAGCCGTCAAAGCTTTGTCATGACGGCTCTATTTAAGTCCGACGACACACAGCGTAAATGGCAACAGCCGCGTTGCATTAGCGCGCCTTTGACGATGAGCGCCGCTGATCGCATCACCCGAAGAGTTTTCAAGTGAGGGTGACTCGGAACCAACGAGTCTCCTGAGACGTCGCTCGATTGTCTGTGCTAACACGCACACTTACAGCTACGTCTAGAAACGGCTATGAAGCTATGGTAGCGCAATCGCATGGGAAGCTTAAGAACGAACACACACTGTATTAACATTTTACCTTCGAAGGGTCCATGACGTGCTTTATTCTTTGTAATTATCAAAATATTTGTCATTTCAAAATGTCGTGTGGCTGCTGGATGTTCACATATTCAGAGTACCCGAGTGACGCTTTAAGTTTGTTTCCTTTTCCAAAAGAGGAAGGATTAAGAGAAAAAATGGACGAAGCAAGAGACAGATGGTCGCCCACCTCGAGTTCTGTTCTTTGCAGCGATCACTTCACTGATGACTGCTATGAAGGAATTTACGGTGTCAACACATTTTGAAAGATGATGCTATTCTGTCGGTACACAGGGGACAAATAACGTCTAAGTTGCCATGTCCTGTTTACATATTGTATTCTAAACACTAATCCACCATAAAGACAAGGCTGCAAAACATTATGCATGTTATGTAAACATCTTTTCCCAGCAATAAGTTGACACTTGGGAAGGGGGACTCTGACGACTGCACCCAAATGCACAATAAAAAGACCTCTTTACGCTCCTAAAGAGGCTGATTTAAAACAATAATTAAAGAACTTACTATTCCGTGTTCGGAAGGCGACTAGTCTCACTTACTTCAAAGATGGGCAGGTTTTGTAACGGTGTAGCTGTTGTTGGTGCATCCAAACTTTGCTGCTGAGTTGTTCTACCAGAAGAAGAGGATGCTGTTACAGTGCGATGCGACACGGCCGCTAATTCCCATCCCCCCCACCTATTTGACCGTCAGCTGGCGGGAGATGAGATTAGGAGAGGCTGGCGCCGGCCAACTTGGCAGGCCCGGGCGATGGGCACGGTCGGTGTCCGCTCTGATATTTCCCCTCTATCTCCCGCCAGCTGATAATGCGACCCCCTCTAATGAAGCTATTGTGCGGCTGTCCGAAGCCATTGTCTTCCAGCGGCCGCTCGCCTTTTCTCTTTGCGACACATGCTCCCCTCGGTGATGAGCACACCTGTAATGGCCACGTCGCTCCTCGTCTGCCTCCCCCCTCCGCCACCGTGCCTGGACGTCTTATCGTCCTTCTCAATTTTGGTCGCTTTTCGCTATCTGCATAGCCAATTTGTTTTTGTTGTCGGCTTCTTCCACCTCCATGTTATTTGGCATTATCTTCACAGCAGACATTGCGCACGCACGTCAAACTAGTGCACCTTTTAGGGCACATCGTCTTTTTCTTCTTGTCACACAAACCTCACACATCTAGTGGTTATCGCTGGAATAAAGTAGCCATGCAACAAACTCTTTCTAGACCAGCCAAGCCCAGGCTGCACATTTTGCTTTTCACTTTGTAGACTTAAAAAGGAAAACATCCCTACATTCCCTAATTCTTTGGCCTTTTACTGCAAGTTGTTCATTAAAAAGCATGCTTTTTTTAAAAGCTGAATTCCGTATAGTCTGTCAATTCGGGGCTATAAGCCTCTACTTTTTTCATACGCTTAAACAATGATGCGCCTAAAAGAGCCACACTTCCCATGATGCTTTGAGTGCAGAATTAGGAAGTAGCAAGGTAGATGTTAACATCACATGATTTCATCTGACAAATCTTAGGTAAGTTCAATCAAGTGTGGAATTGGCAAAAAGCGGTGCTAACGAGTGACGCCGGGCTAATTTGTCTCTAGCCCTTATTTAATGCACAGAAAGACGTGTTACTTTTGTGGTTTTTCAGGCATGTCATTAAAAAAGGGTATATACAAATTTCAACCAGATACAATTTTTTATTAAATTTTTTAGACTTTCTCATTTTTTATGCAAAAACAAATCTTGTTTTTTTTTTTTTTAAATCACATTTCAAATAACATGCTTTTTACTTAAACTTTTTTTTTTTTTTTTACTTTCAAGCAAAACCCTAAATGTACTTTTTGTTTCTTCATGTAAAAAAGCAAAAATGAAAGAAGCCAAAATTTGTTATCAATGTTTTTTGTTGCCCTTCTTCAAAATGCCTGCACTTTTTTTCGCTACTAAACTTTATGTTTTTAATTTGGAATTTTATTGTATACAAAAACGTTTCACAATGTCACAAAAATCACAAAAATAAAGCACTTGGCCGTCATTTCCTCTTAAAAAAAAAATGCTATAAGTCTCTTCCACATGTTGTTGTTTCTTGCATTTAAAATGTGTTTTGGTATTTCCATCAAAGAGTTCAGAAAAGCGGCAAAAGAAGCGTTCGGTTGTCTTTTCTATTTCTCAGGTGTGCCTCCCGGTGATGCAGCCAGGAGAGCCCCCCCTCCCTTCCAGGAAACAGCTGTCCAGCTCTAATCTTTTTATGAGCGATATTCTGTTTTTAATGAAAGCCCCTCGCAGCTCTCCGCAATCAGCTATCCATATCACAGCGTATATTTCATCCTGCTATTGTGATGTCATTCCTGGGGCGCAGGCATAATACATAATTCCGCTCCGTGTTATGACAAACTGTGGCCCCCGGCGCTATAGGAATGCTTCTGGGCCAGTGTCAAGTCGCTGCCATTTGTGGCGAAATAATCGCTGGGGGGATGTTGCGGGATTGCTAGGGAATAGACGTTGGCATCACACAACATCTTTTGGAGCAAACAGTCAGGCAGTCCAAGTGATGGCTCCATGGCGTTTTACATATATAGGAATTTAGTTTTAGTAACTCGAATAACAAAGCCACTGGTGCATTTTTTCATGCTTGTATCAAAAACGATGTCTGCTTCAAGTAATAGTCTGTAAAAAAACAAAATTACACAAATTACTATAGCAGCTGCAAATCATTTTGCATTTGCTGGTTCAGATATTTGTTTTCCCATTCATTTAATTTGGGTTTATTAGTTTGTCTGTTTTTAAGTATGCAACTTACAATCGGACCGTACCATTGAGCGGTGATTCTGGGGCAAGGACTTCCATCGTGACGTAAATGGCAAAATGAAAACGTGTGAACATAGCTCTAGTTTCTTTGTTTGGACATGTGCTATCTAAACACTAAGTTTGGGAAGATCAGTCCTGCTAACTAACAAACAAGCAACAAATCAAGGTGATCATTGGTGGTTAATTATGCAAAAACCATGTCCTAAATCTTCACAACATGATAACATAATATAAAATAATGATAATAAATTGAATATTTTTATAGTTAGAGCAAAGAAAACCTGATTATGACTTTCTAAACACAATTTTTCCCCTTATTTAAAGCCTTGTGGACATGAAATAACATCCCTATAGTCACCGTTACACCCCTAATATTTGTTTACAACATAGTGCCCAACTGTGATACACAGGCTACGGGATCACTGCAGGGACACTAGAGACGGAGTGGGGATGAAAGACAAAGTTAGAAGCCAAAACCTTACCACTTAAACACACACAGTGGGAGTAGAACTATGCCTTGTCATGTCCGTCTACATGCTAATCTTATTGATGCGTGGTGGGCAGAATACTACATATAACTTCATTCATTCTCTATACCGCTTATCCTCATTAGGGTCACGGGGGATGCTGGAGCCTATCCCAGCAGACTTTGGGCGAGAGGCGGGGTACACCCTGGACTGGTCGCCAGTCAATCGCAGGGCACAAATAGACAAACAAACATTCACACCTTTGGACAATTTAGTGTCGCCAATTAACCTAACATGCATGTTTTTGGAATGTGGGAGGAAACCGGAGTACCCGGAGAAAACCCACACACGCACGGGGAGAACATGCAAACTCTACACAGAGATGCCCAACGGAGATTTGAACCCAGGTCTTCCAGATCTCCTGGCTGTGTGGCCATTGTGCTAACCACTCAGCCACCGTGCGGCCTACATATAACTTGTTTTTCAATATTTCTCACAAATAATAGTCAACCACAAAACAGCGCTCATAATTTTATTAATTTTTTGAAAACCGGACAGTGAGGGAGCGAAGTGCGATGTAGTGAGGGACGACTAAAAATACCTAAGAAAGCACAGAGCCTCGACCTCTGCTGTCTCTTACCCCTTTGAAAAATCTTTGCGTCCTACAACATGCATGAAAGCCCACTGAAGCCTACCTTTGAACCCTACCTGCTCATACGCATTATGATGCTGGGCGCCGCCATCCATCCATCACATATCTCTCATATTATTTCTTTCTAATACAGCAATCAGGCCATTTGCTATTTATTTATTTATTTATTTATTTTTTTGGCTAGTGATCATCTCCTGGATAAAATTTACCAGGACCATTTCCAACCCTGCAATTTTGGTGGAGAATTTGGCAATGTTTACTTCGCATTTTCATTCCAGCTTTTCCTGCCAGGATTTTTATGGACCACATAAGACATTGAAGCGAAGTCTTTATTTGGATAGCCTGTTAGCACCACTGATTCATTCCTTCTGGGGTGAGCTGTCTTTCTTGGAGATGCACATGTGCTCATCTCACTGATTTTTTAAAAGTTTTGTTACCCTCAAGAGACTCTCCAATTGTCAGCGCCGAGCAACAACTTTATGTTCCCAAGAGGGGAGTGGAAATATCTTGGGAATTAGGCGTCATTTAGCCCGAGAGCCTTTCTCTTTGCCTGACAATCACGGTTTAGTTTCGTTTTTTTGCCTTTGATGTTCCTGTATGCGCTCCAGTCTCTCACAACAGTACAATCATTCCATCTATTTAGTTTTGGTGGTGAATGTAGTTGGTTTGATGTTCCTATATGCGCTCCATCCCTCCTCAGCATCACTGAATCTCGTGTTTTTTCTTGCTCCTGGTGCACTTGTATGCACTCCATCCTCTGAGCAGGACCACCATTCAGTATTTTTTGGTTTGGTGTTGACTTTTCTTCAATTAGGTCTTCGTTTTGCGTCTGATATTCTTGTATGTGCTATCTTTTTTGTGATGCATAATATGTGTCCTCTTTAAATGATGCAATCATTCAAGCTTTCATTTTTACTGTCAATGTAGTTCAGGGATTTTTGGTGCCTTTAATGTTCCATTCAAGACGGTCATTTTAAATCATAAATTTTTCTCTGTATCCTTCCCTTTTTTTACTTGTATTGCGCTGCCTGGCTGGTTTGGGACAGACGGTGCTTCGATATCAGCCTTGTTGAACGTTTGAGCAGGTTTTTGGTATCGATGCACATGCAGTAATGTTTGCTGCATATTTTCCTAACACCCTTGTTCCGCCTTGGCCGCTGACAAAAGTGCTGTTGTCATACTTTTCCCCGAAGGTGTCGCCTCCGAGCGCGACCGCCGCAGCCGTCAGGATGCGATGACTCAATCTTTTGACAAGGCTGGCAGCGAGCAGCCGGTTGGCAAAGTGAAGGAGACGGCGGCTGACGAGAAGCTGCCACCGCTCGTTAATTCACGGCGGGCGCGCGACTTTGCCCCATCAATCCGTACTCACCGGGTGACAAACGACGAGCGTCTCAAAGGTTAAGGGCTGGGATTGGCGTCGCATCGAGCTGATGCTCCCGCTAAAGATGACACTTTGATGAAACTTTCGTTCGCCATGCTAAACTTTCATTTAGCCGAGGGCAGTTTTTTTTTCCCCCCCTCTCGGTGATGCAGCGGTCGATAAGTGCCAGCATTCAGTCATTGTGCTTCCCACGTGCGTTGCTGTGATAGAGAAAGGGTCACATCAGGTGGGCGGTAGTACACCCGTGTCCCATTCCCCGCATTGTTATGTCTTCTGTTTGGATTCCACCCAAAGACGCATTAGTTTATTGTTACCATGACAACACAAACCAGCAAGTTTCCTTACAAATCATGCAGATGATGTCACTGACTCTTCATTACTGTCTTTATATTTATGATCATGTGATATCATCGCAGTAACTGCTTCTTCTTTTATTACAGATTGGCCATGTCGGACCGGTTCTATGGTGACCATCACACTTGCCATCTCTGGTAATGTACTGCAATAGCGTTTTAAAAAAGCCAAAGAAAAAGTTACATTCATTTAATCGCAATCCTCTGGTCTGGATTTGCACCTAAGCTATGTTCACGCTGCAGGTCACTTCCGATTTCTTTGCTCACATGCGACCTGATTTTGTCACGTCAGTGTGAACAGCACAATTCCGATTTTTTCAAATGCGACTCGTGTCTTATTTGTATGTGGATATGATTTGGGGTATGTATGTGATACGACTTGGCATATATCCGACATATACGCCATGGAAAGGCGTGCTTACCGAGACTTTAAAGGTAGGCGGCCATAGGAAGGCGTGGCTTGTCACGCAAGACTTGTACTCACCCGAAAATGATTTTTATGAGCTTTTAGTCAAGCGTGCATATCATGAATGCTGGGTCTTGTTTGTTTACGGAGCATCTACTGCACCTACTGGTAACGTGTTTACCATGTAGCAATAAAAATATACTGATAACAGCGATTCATCAGGTTAGTCACGTTGGACTGCTGTTGTTTAGAGGTTATTTAATATTGTTGGACCCTAATGAGGTTAAGCGGTATAGAAAATGGATGGATGGATGGAATAGCATAGAATTTTTTATGTATTTTATTGGCAGCCCATGACCACGGCTTTCAATGTCAGGTGCCAGAAAATGTCAGAGAAGTCAGTCTACAGCTCGCGTAGCAAAATAGCTTTAGTGTTCACTGAAAATGACTCAACACATGGTCGATATATCTGCCAAGACACGTGACTCTCGGCCATGGTCTGGGGCTGTGTGAGTGCTGCCGGCAGTGGGGTGCTGCGGTTTGTTGGGGAAACTAGTGGTTTTCAACCATGGTGCTGTGTGTTGATTGATAGTAAATGGAAAACAAGCTGTACACAGGCTACTCTCAAGTAGTAGTATTGTCTCTTTACTAGATGTGTTGTCCGTCACGTATGCCGTGTAGCTTAGATGCAATCGCGCTAGTGTTGGCTTTACCTTTCCCTCTGCAAACAGACACTAAAAAAACTCAAGGTCTACACCAGATTCAAGGTCGTCGCGTGGACACGAGCTCGTCCTCCACGGCTTATCTTGTCCAAATCGTTGCATCGGAGGCGAAGGAGTGGCCCCATGCAGCCTATGTAAGTACAGTGAGTGTCTATACGAGATGGAGATAACCCACAGCAATCATAAGTAGTTCACTTTATCAGCAGGCAAAGGAGAGCTGGCACGCCGTCTCCTCGCCGTTGTTAATCGCTCTCTCTCGTCTTCATCCGTCTCCCTCCGTCCTCCCTTTTCCTCGCTCACTCTTTTCCTTGAAGCCCGCAATTTAATAACCTCAAGTGCTGTCAGAGGAGGCGTTGAAAAATAGCTTCTATAAAACATAACGGCCTTAATCAGAGTGTGCCGAGGGTTCTCCCCGCCGCGCTGCCACCGCCGCCGTTGCCTTGGCCCACCTTCTCCCCCTCCCCTGATGATCCCCGCCTCTAATGAATTAATGTTGAAATATGCAGGGTCTCAGTAGTCATTAGATGCACGGACGCGAGGCGTGATTTAAGATGGCGGCCTTTTACATGGGCCCAGCTGACCTGACTCGGGGCGGCGCTCGCGCCGCAGGCAACGGCTCACTTTTGTGTTTCTACACGACCTATTGTTGTTTTTCTGGTTGTTTCGCCTCGTGCATCAAACACACATGTGGACGCTGCCTGATAAGTTGAGATTTATGTTCTTTATCCGCCACCTCCTGTTTGGATTCATCATCACGCGCTCCCCGCCGCGCCCTTTGACCCACGGCGACTACAGAAGCCAGACTGTGGTGGGGGCAGTGGTGCGTTTAAAACCCATGAATTCAGCAGGCAGCATCTTTCTTACAGGTATCTGCAGCCTTGGTGTCTGAGGGGATGTCTGAGGGTTTTCGAGAGAGGTGCGCAGCAGGTGATTACACTTGGGGGATTCTGTTGACTTTTTTTTGTCAGACCCGTTGAGCCTTCTTGTGTGAGCCCTCGGCGGCTAAAAACAGATGGTCTTGAGTTGGTTCGATGAACGAACAGATCTCAGATCAATGTAGCCTAACTACAGACTTCAGAAGATTTCTCATGCAGCCCGTCTAGGTAGCAAGTTGAGTTGTCACAGTTTTAGCCAATCTTCAAGTAGTTCAAAGTAGAGCCTCTGCTATGTATTTGACTTTAGATGTCGCCATTAGAACCGCTGTAGAAGATATGCTTCCTGTTTGGATTTTCACCCAGCCCGTTTGGGCAGCAAATTAGTCGAGTTGTTAGCCAGTCTTCAAGTAGTTAAAAGGACATTCTCTATTTATGTGATGTCAAATGTAGAAGCAAATGTAGAACATTTGAACCTCTGCAGAAGATGTACTTCCTGTCCGGTATTTGCAGCCTAGAAGATGTTTGGTTTTCAAAAAGTGTGCAGCAGTTGATTATTGATTATTGTCAGACCCATTGAGCCTTCTTGTGTGAGCCCTTGGGGGTTAAAAACATGCATGGATGGTTATTTTTGCTTTGGTTCAATGAACAAATAGATCTCAGATCAACGTAGCCAAACTGCAGACTTCAGAAGAGTTATCTGCAGCCCGTTTAGGTAGCAAGCTAGTTGAGTTGTCGCCGTTGTAGCCACACTTCAGGTAGTTCAAAGTAGACCGTCTCCTACCTATTGCATTTTAAATGTCATTGTTGTTGGAAACGCTACACAAAATGTACTTCCTTTTTGACCCCTCAGGCAACCCGTTTAGGCAGCAAGCTAGTTTGGTTAAATTTTAGCCAGTCTTCAAGTAGTTTTGAAGTAGACCCTGTCCTGCTTATTGGACTTTAAATGTCATCATTAGAACCATTACAAAAGTGTACTTCCTGTTTGGATTCTCATGCAACCCGTTCAGGCAGCAAGGTTGATAGTAGACCTTCGTTATTTAGCGTGACATGTAGCTGATGAAGGCTACTACTGTTTGACTCTTTGTTCAGGCGGTGCGGGTTGCAAGCTACTAGTTGGACCGTCTTTGTTGATGCGTGTTATTTTTCCCTTGCTTCAAAACGACTACACAACATAGGCTTTTTTTTTAAAATAATGGACAAAATTTGAAAGATCAAACCTGAATTCAGAACGTCCGTCCCGAGCTAATATGTTGCCATCAAACATTCCATACACTTCTTATTTAAAAAAAAAAAAAAAAAAAAAAGGCCACATCAAAGTCTTTCTGGAAGTTTCTCCGAACATTTTTTTTGACAGTGTTTCATTACCGTCGGACAGCTCTGTAATCTTATTTCCTTTGAGACTTCCTTTCTGAAGTCGTGATCACACAATCATGAGGCGGTGGGGGGAGGGGCTGAAATGAATGAATTAATAAATAAACACCGCATTTCTACTGTTCATCAGCAGGCGGTTAAAAATAGCTCTAATTATCACAGGTGAATTAACGCTTTCGTTTTTGTGTCAGAAAATTAATTGTATCCCTTAACAGCTACTCCCAGGAGGAAGTTAAAGAAGAGAAAGGGACGGGGGGAAAACACAGGCAGCACGGACCACCAGGAGTGCTAATTGCTGCTTTCAAAGCCTTGCGTCAGTGTTGGCGTCCTCCCCGCGCCGAGCGTCCCGCGGCGGGAGTCCGCAGGTAGAACCCTCGCTACAAATTTGAGGATGTCACGTCTTGATCTCCACGCCCTGGCAGAGCACTCCTCTTCATCTTCGCTTAACCAGCCGGGTTGACCGGGAAGGTGCGGCGTATTCGCTTTAGCGGAGACGGCTGTGATGTGCGGCGTGTCGGGTGTGAACGCCGACTTCAAAGCGAGACGACAAGCGAGGCCTCTTTTGCGAGTCAACAAGCGAGACGCGCAGGAACAAAGACAAACGGTATCACGGTGAACGAGTTGATTATACTCATTAATCTGTCACATTTTTCCCGTTATAATACCAGAACTATCACCAAGATATTTGTTCAAAAAAGATTTCCCATCTGGACTGTTATTTAATTCAATTTAATTTCATTTCAAGTTTTTTTTTTTTTCGACTGGTGTTAAACCCATTTCAAGTGTGATCAGGTGCTACAGCATACTCGGTACCAGTCAAACGTTTGGAGACACTTTTGCAATGTTTTGCATAAGAAAGTGTCTCCAGACGTTTGACTGGCACTGTATATACAGCAATTTTGCAGCTTCGCTCTATCACGTCTTTTCAAAAATATGTCAATTCCTAAATCACGTCATTATTTGTCCCAAAATATGTATTTTTTAAGATCATTTTATGGTATTTTTTTTTGCCTATATTAATCATTTTCACAACTAAAAGTGGTTAAATAAACTAAAACACAAACATAACTGTACATCATTCAGAAGACTCATCCAAAGATGATTATTAAAGGTTTGCATTATCTCACAACAGGCACAATAATCCCTAGTAAAAACACAGGCTACTCTGTTGCCACGCCAAGATAAAACCTAGTGCAGCCCTCGCTCAGCTCCCCTATTGCACACAAGTCTTGTTTGTGTCTTAAATGTCTTTATGTTTTAAATTATGTCTGCTATGTAGCATAATATGTGTGTAAATGTGACTATAGGGGTGTTATTTCATGTCCACAGGGCTCTAATGTGTGTCTCCTAGTGGTAAACTGGTGACGATTGTACGGAAAAGAAAGCAAATAACAAATTCTACAAATAACCGTATGCACATTTTGTGTCAAATCCTACTAAATAATCGTGCTAGTTGTCCCTGAGTGTCTTAAGTGAATAGTTTGGCGGACTGGATGACAGAGAGAGTTAATGCATCAGCCCTGGCCCAGTCACTGATGAGTACCACTGCATTAGCTGGGCCATTAGCACATTTAGCCGCCTGAAATGCCAGAGTGTTAGTGACACCTTTGGGGTCCCTTCTCCACTTAGGCGCCGCGTCAAAGTGACAGGCCTGACATGCCAGGTGACAGGAATGCCACCGTGGCCGCCAGCAGTGCCGCCCGGATAAGTTTTGTTGGTCTAGCTTCTCTTCAAAGGAGATCAGCCAGATATTTCCCCTTTCCTCCCTCGCCAAATTGCTTACTGATACGGTGACTGAGCGGAGGACATGATGGTTAGCAACACTTCTGTATGTGAGCTGTGGTGCTTACACTCACATTTGAACAGCCTGGTCAAAAGTGCACCTTCTATGCATGTCTGTAATTGACTGACGAAATTTTAAGATGTGTAGTGAAGCCTGCTTATGATGAGCGGGTCATGGAAAGCCAAAACTTCAAAGGTGAGCGTCTGAGTGCAGCAAATAAATGATGAAAATGGCACTTTTTCTCGTGTTTTGTGATCATATAGAGGCTCTAAGGACACACATTACTGTTTGTAATTACTGCCCGGTAATTAAGGGGCTGATAATTATCAAAATTATGATATTCCGATAAATCCGATAAAAACATTAAAAATAGCTCAGAAAACCGATTATTTTGAAAGAAAGGAACTCAATGGAGGCAAAATTCTGTGTGGGTAAACAAATCTTTTATTTCTCCTGCTGTCTGTCCAAACTTCCCTTGAACTCCCTTGTAAAGGAACATTCACTTTAATTGGAAGGACAGTGTAGTAAATGTTGCGTAATGAGGAGAAAATCAAGCGCACAAAAACATCCTCATGAGCCACCTGAAATGCCAGCGCAGCAGCATTTGAAAAGTGCAAAAAGTTTGCCAGACACCTCTGTGGCGGCACACCGGCCGCTCGGAGCATGTGCTCGTGTACAGTGATCATATTTGATTAGGACAAATCAACAGGTACACTTGGTCAAATCCCAATTTGTTCAACTTCTTTTTGCACCCAGTTATCGAAACCATACCGAAGCAGAAAAATATCGGTATTGGTTTGGAAAAAGTAGAGCAGGATGTCTGAGGCTGGCGGCAGCTGAGGCATCCCTTGGGAAAAGTTCTTTGCTCTCTATCTGGCTGTGACATTATCGTCATGAAGTGCTTCTTCTCCTCGCCTCAATGTACTGCGTGCTCCCAGTTGGCCGTAAACGCCACCATTTGATGAGCTAAGTTTGGACACAAGAGGTCCTAATGGCCGCATTAAAGAGGAGAGCAGGCAGAATGATGGCGGCACATCAGTCACTTTAATCACCTGCTTCATTATTCAGTGCACGACCGCCACCTGCTCATACATGAAGGCTGTCAATGGGGATGGAGACGGGGAGCAGAGAAGTCCAGTGTGCAGGAGGGGAGAGCGTTTGTCTCCTTTTTTTCTTTCTTTTTGAAGGGGAAATAAAAGACATTGATTGCATCCATTTTAGTCTGATTCATGTTCAGAGATGAGGTCATATCTTTTGTAGGCGGTTGTCATGATGAAGACCTTAAAGAAGGATTTTCACAGCCAACCTTAATTTAGATTTCGTTATGGCCCGGTTCTGGATTATTTCTACCATAATCCCCACAGGAGCTCAGCTGGGTTCAGGTCTGGAGGAAAACAGACAAACACCCCATCCCATCCTATCCCATTTTCTTCCACTTATCCGGGTCCGGGTCGCGGGGGCAGCAGTCTCAGTAGGGAAGTCCAGACTTCCCGGTCTCCGGGGACCTCTTCCAGCTCCACCGAGAGGACACCAAGGCGTTCCCAGGCCAGCTGTGAGACATAGTCCCTCCAGCGTGTCCTAAGTCTTCCCCGGGGCCTTCTCCTGGCTGGGCTTGCCCAAAACACCTCACCAGAGAGGCGCTCAAGAGGCATCCGAACGAGATGCCCGAGCCACCTCCCTTGGCTCCTCTCGATGTGCTCTACTCTGAGCTCCTCCCGGATGGCCGAACTCGGGTGAGTCCAGCCACCCTACGGAGGAAACTCATTTCCGCCGCTTGTATCTGCGATCTCATTCTTTCGGTCATGACCCATAACTCATGACCATATGTGAGGGTGGGAACGTAGATCCATCTGTAAACAGAGAGCTTTGCCTTCCGGCTCAGCTCTCTCTTCACCACGATGGTCCGGTACAGCGACCGCATTACTTCTGACGCTGCACCGATCCGTCTGTCGACCTCACGCTCCAACCGTCCCTCACTCGTGAACAAGACCCCGAGATGAAGTCCTCCACCTGAGGAAAGACCTCACTCCCAACCCGGAGGGTACAGTCCACCCGTTTCCGACTGAGAACCATGGCCTCGGATTTGCAGGTGCTGAGTCTCATCCCAGAAGTCTCACACTCAGCTGCAAACTGCTCCAGTAAACGCTGAAGGTCAGAGCGTGATGAGGCCATAAGGACCACATCTCCTGCAAATAGCATAGAGGAGATCCTAAGGTCTCCAAGCTGGACTCCCACAACGCCTTGACTGCGCCTAAAAATTCTGTCCATGAACAGAATCGGGGACAAAGGGCAGCCTTGGCGGTGGCCAACGTTCACCGGAAACAAGCTCAACTTACTGCTGGCAATGCGAACCAGGCTCCTGCTTTGATTGTACAAGAACCGAATGGCTCGTAGTAGCGGGCCACCAATCACGTACTCCCGGAGCACCCCCCACAGGACACCATGAGGGACACGGTCGAATGCCTTTTCCAAGTTTACAAAGCACATGTAGACCGGTTGGGCAAACTCCCACATACCCCCCAGTACCAAGGGTGTAGAGCTGGTCCAGGGTTCCGCGACCGGGACGAAAACAACACTGCAACTCCTGTAACCGAGGTTCGACTAACGGTTGTACCCTTCTCCCCAGCACCCTGGAGTAGACTTTGCCAGGGAGGCTGAGGAGTGTGATCCCCCTATAGTTGGAACACACCCTCCGTCCACCCTTTTTAAAAATGGGGACCACCACCCCGGTCTGCCAGTCCAGAGGTACTGTTCCCAACTTCCATGCAACAGTGTAGAGGCGTGTCAACCAAGACAGTCCCCCAACATCCAGAGCCTTGAGGAATTCCGGGCGAAACTCGTCTACCCTCGGAGCCTTGCCATTAGGGAGTGTTTTAGCTACCCCAATTAACTCAGCCACGATGATATAACTGTCCACGTAGGTATCCTCAGATTCTGCTTCCTCTACGGAAGGTATGTCAGTGGGATTGAGAAGGCCCTCAAAGTATTCCTTCCACCGACCAACTATATCCTCAGTCGAGGTCAGCAAGCCCCCGTCTGCACTGTAAACAGTGTGAACTGGGGGCTGCTTCCCCTTTCTGAGGTGTCGGACGATTTGCCAGAACCTCTTCGAGGCCGACCGAAAGTCGTGCTCCATAGC